>JFZS01000342.1:0-25904 GCA_000709145.1 Balansia obtecta B249 | reverse complement strand
TAAAACGTCTGCCAACTCCCTCTAGAAAGACACAGAGCTCCAAACTGATGAATAAGTCCCAAGGCATAAAATCACTCGTCGATATCCATTTCATCGTGCTTGCTCCTCCCGCGTGCTCTCGTTGATCGAGTCGGTCGGTCGGGTTTCGCCAACGCACTCGCTTTTATAGATGCTTTGCCCCTGGAGGAAGCTGCTTTTAAGCCATTGCGCCTGGGAGGGACCTCTTCCTCTTCCTCTTCTTGCTCTTGCTCCTCGTGCGCTTCGTCTTCCTGCTGCTGCTGCTGCTGCTCCTGCTCCTGCTCCTCTGTTTCCTCGTCATCAGAGCTACTCAGCTCGGAGCTATCATCCTCGCTCGCACTCTCCTCGGCGTCATCAGAGTTCCCGTAATCCCACTCCGCTACCCCCTCCAGCATTTCTTCCTCGTCATCCGCGTCATCCCGTTCTTTATAGTCCGAAACTTTGTGGGTGCGCCCACTGCGGCGGCGCTCCGAGGGGGCAATAGATGAGGCCTCGTCCTTTTGTTTCTTGGGTTTGGGCGACCGCTTGACTCTGGTGCTCTTCTTGGATGACGACTTGGCCGTCTTGGGCTTCTTTTCCCGGATAACTGTCTTGAATTGGCCCTTTGCTCGCTTGGCAGGGGGAGATCCTGACTCGTGGACAGATTTCCGCTTCTGAAGAAGGATGTTTCGTCAGTGATTGCTCCGATATGGAGAACTAGCTGGCGCGAGAGTTCCAATCACTGTTTGCTTACCTTCTTGCGATCTAGTGCGCGCAAGAGATCATCTATGCGCGCATCAATCTCCTCCGGGATGTAAATCTTCTTGGCAATCTGTTGAGCCATCTCGCTGGACTGTAAAGCCGAGAACAGGCCCGTTGGAAGGCCGACCTTGCCAGGCCACGCTTGGAACGCCCAGTTTTTCCGTTCCTGGTACTTGCGAATGATGGTCGACGCTAAATCGCTGAGCACATACAAGTTATCGCTTGCATCGGGGTTAATCCCATCTCTCGCCTGTTTAACTCGTTCGGCATATCTGTATATCAACGAGATGTTGTCCTCGGTAGCGACTGCACCTAGGTAGAAGAGAAAGTAGTTTGCAAAATCCACCAAATCATTCACGTCAGAGCTGTAATCGGGGTGATGTGCAAGCAGAGGTATCAGTCGGGCCAGCAGCGGTTCCAGAACATACTGCTTCTTCTCAGCATAGTATCGCGCTCGGGATCGAATCCACGTTTCCACCCTATTCTTCAAATCTGTCGCGGGTTCGAATGCAACGAGGAAGAGAATCGTGTTGAATCTGGGACGCAGTTTCCCTCTGGTCAAGTAATTCTGTAGTTTCTCCATGAAATGCTTGCGAACTTGCAATTCGCTGTCCTGCACCAGTTCGGCCATCTTATTGAAGGTCGTTGGCTCCAAGCAATCATCGTACTTCTTCACTGTGCAGAGCTTCAACATCAACAGCCCGGCCAGAAGACGAAGACGCTTCTTGTGATGTAGCGGGGTTTCCTTCGTTTTGCAAAATTCGCCTTCCATGACAATGAATGTCTTCAGAAGCTTGAACAGCACCTTGACGCGCTCTTCAGCATCTGTCTCTTGCTCAGTAGCGAGAGCTCGGTTCACCAAGATTTTCAGGGATAAACACTTAGCCTGCAGCTCTTCATTCATCTCAGAATCTTCGACCCATGACGGATCCTTCGGGTCTGCGTCTGTTCGCACTTCACGTAGTATCTTTTTGATGGTCAGATCACGGATAGCCTCATCCGAGTCAGCAGTGACGGATGGCAACAACCGTTCCAGCTGGGAAATGGTGGCTAACCGAGTTAAGAAATGAGAAGACCCATAATCCAGATCCTCTATCACGTTTCTGAGCACATTCGTCGCCGTGACCTTGCTCTTATCGTCGTCTTTTGCCAAAAGGACGTTGATTGCGTACTTTGCGGCTCGAGGAGGCGTTGCGAATCGGGCATAGTTAATCAATGTCTGCGTAAAGCTGCGGTCATAGCTGATGTCTTGAGGATACTTTTTCGCATATGATGAATATGCTTTAAGGATGTCGACTACTGCTGGATCATTGCTCTTTTTATCTGCGGGGGCCTGTTCAATGATTTCGCGCCTCAACTCCTCAGCGTGAGCCTTGAAGATGTCTGGGTTTCGCTGCGAGATGTCGTTCAACACTTGATGAGCCACTCCTGCAAACCCGTCCTTGTCGCTTTTAGAGTAGTCCATAATCGTGGCAAGGTGACTTCGATTGAACATGAGACAGCTCGATCGGTAGAGCAAGGGTATCAAGGTATCGAGGCAGACAGAAGCGGGACTGGCTTGAATCTTGGTTATGAGCTCACCGATGGCTCTTCTGACCGTTTTGAAGTCGCTCTCGGACTCAATAGCGTACTTAATCAACTGATAGCTGCGACGGTCATTGAGCTTAACGAATTTCTGCAGATCACTACGGACCTTCAATGGGTCCGGGAAGAAGGTCCCAAGCCACTGAAGTGTCTTTCCGAGGGTTGCCTTCACCTTGTCCTCATCCGCGACAACCACGACTCCACCGTTGTAAGCTTCACATTGCTTGATGAACATGCCAACACCCTTTGCAAACTGCGGCTGGCGGGATTGCATGGCGAGAAAGGCCTTCATAGCGGGGGCATCTAGAGACTTCAACATGAGGAGAATCCTCTCGGCGCGTATTCTGTCTTGATCGCCGGCGCCGATACCTCCCTTGCCCTGTGAGCCGGTAGCGTTCTTTGCGCTCTTGCCCTTAACGAGCGGATACTTCAGGGGAACAAGGCATTCGAACATGACGCGGTCAAGCAGAACATTGAGATCCGGGTCATTGGCATAAAATGCGTTTATTATGCGAGAAGGCACACCGGATAGGCACGCCGTTACTGCCTCTTGGCCATCCGCAATCTCGCCAGCACCGACAGCCCATAGTTTGCCCAGCAAGACCATGGCGTCAACACGCACAGCGGGCCTCCTATCACGGCAGCGATCTGCCAGACTCGCAAACACGGAGCCCTCCGTGTCAACGCCACCAGTGACGCCGAGCTTCAAGACGGCATCGCGAAAGTCGAAGAGCTCAATAGTCTTGACTGCTGCCAGTCGTACCTTCTCTTCGCTGTCGTTGAGCTTGTCCACTAGGCCCTTGACCAGCTCCATCTCGTCTTCTCTGCTCAAGCCGATGCCGCCTGCAGATGTAGACAGGATGTATCCCACTGCAGTTACCCATGCAGCTCTAATGGTTCCCGTTTTGTCATTCTTTCGGCCCACAAAGTTTCGATAGGTACCATGGTGAGTCTGTGCGAATGACTGAGGCGAGTATGGCTTTGTCAAGACGCTGACCTCGCTGTCGGTGGCCGGCGGCGTGCCCACGGTGTCATTTATCAATCGAACAGGGGGATAAGCTGCTGGATCCAGTGCAGGTGGCGGAGGTGGCCCGGCAGCTCCGATGCCAGAAATCATGTCACCAAAAGTCTCGGTGGCAATAAGTCGCAAATGAACATTGTCAGCTGATAGCTCGGCATCCAGCTGGGGAACAACATTCTGTAATACGTCTGGAGCAGCGCGCCAGAGCTCTCGAATAAGCGTGTGAGCCTGGCGGAGGCTCTTCAGATCTGCCTCGGATGGACCCGACGCGTTGTCTTCCTCTTCGGAGTCATCCTCGTGACGGAGGCCGTTGCTCTTGGTGGCGAACTTGGAGGCACCGAGGATTACGTCGCTAAAATACTGGCTAATATATCGTGACATCTTGTCGGCACATCCATTACAGATGTTCTTGGCCATGAGGTACGCGGCCGGCTCTGTCTTTAGCAGTAGAGTTGCTTGTTTGCCGTTTTGGTCTTTACTTCTGCCCCCACCAGGTGGTGCTGCGCGCAGGAATTGGCTGATGATTGCGTCAATGACAGTCGCGGGCATGCTTCCCGGAGATTCGTCAATGACCTCCATCAGCATCTCAGTAAGACCGATCTCTACATCCTTGGCGACTTGCTCTTCGCTGGAAGCCCTGGAGCTCGTAGACACGCCGTCAAAAGTCGAATTGAAGAGGCGCAACAGCAAGTCGTCGGCGCCATCAATGTCAGAAATGAGAAGAATACTCTTGACATCAGACAATGACATGAGAACGTATTTATGCTGGCTGTTGTATGGGTTCGTCGGATCGAACAAGGCTGGCAGTATATCCTTAATGAAGAGTGTGAACATCATCTGCCAATGCCGCGTAAGCGCCGCGTTAGCAAGATTTGGAGAAGCTGGCTTAGCAGCAACGGCCCTTGCCCCATCTTACCTTCAATTGATCGCCGGTGAAAGGCGCATCTGGTGCAAACAAGCGCAAGATATCTACCAAGCAACATGCGGTGTAGGCCCTAACACCACGATCCTTGTGCTGTAATAGATTGCGATGCGCCAGACTTGCCGCGACAGGTTTCAAATCGTCCAGTTGCACACCACCCTGATCGAAATCGGCCAGTTCCTTAGACAATCTTTCGAGACGATCCAGCAAGGTCGCACTGGGAATTGGCTTGGCGGGCCGCCACGAGAGCTCCTCGTCAAATTCCAACCTACGTTGCTCAACTTGCTCACCTGCCTCGTCATGTTGAGCGGCCGCGGAGAGAGAGTCGGGTTCGGGGGCAGGTTCCGGATCTGAGTCAGGAGCATCTGGTTGCGTGTGGTTGTCCTCCTCGACCGGCTCGGGCTCGGGCTCCTTGGCCCTCGTTCGGCGACGCGGTGGCATGGTGCACGCTCAAGAAATAGCAATGAAATTCGAGGCGTGGGCAACCGAGCAGCCGCAACAGATTCTGCAGCTGGAGAGCAACTTCGGGGGGAAGAGAACCGTAGACAGAGCCAGAAGAATGGCGGGAGAGAGGTTGGTCTGGCAGACACTGGTGTGGTGCGCCGCGCGGGTTACTGCATTGCAGAGTTGAACAAAGGAGGCAAGTTTGGGCCCTAGTGGTGGTGCAGGCCGAGATGCGCGACGGGGACGAGATTAAACGGTCCTGGAAGACGTGCGACGAGGGCTTGGAGGGATGGCACGAGTAAGAATCGCATGTAGGAGGACTGGACGGATGGGAAAGAAGCTGTCGAGCACTTGGGCGACTTGGACTAGGATGTGGATGCGAGGTGAGCAACACCTAGGTACTTTGTGTGTACACGCCTGTACCCTGTCAGGTACCTAGGTACATCTAGGCAACGCTGTTACTGGGGGAAGTGGCCTACAGGCTACATACAGCTCAGCTCAGCTGCTGCGGAAGGGGACGCCAGTGTTGATTTATGGCATCATAAGCCCTTGTACTCGTTCAAGTTTCCTAGAAAACCACCCCAAGAAGGACCAAAAAAAAAAAAAAAAACAGAAAGAAAAACAGAAAGAAAAAATTAACCAGAGCTTCTCCAACACATGAAGCTGTGAACCTTAAAAGAGTGACTCCAGAGGTCAGTGCCCTCCCTATTGGTTCCTTCCAGCCACACACAAATATCTCATCTGGTCTGCGGAGTACGGAGTATGTACCTTTCTAGGTACATGGTGCTCAAGCAGGGGTGCTCAGTACATGCATGGGCGGGCGACGGGGCGACTCTCAGCTCGTGCGACACGCGACATGGACGCGCCCCGCCCCACCTTGACTTTCTGCCCGCCAAAAAGTGCTTCAGCAACCAGCGACTCCACATCCGCGCTTGATTCTTGATTTGGATTCATTCTCCATCTTCAACGTCCTGGCTTGGTAGGTGCTCATCGCACATACAAACGGAGTAGAGACCGATCAGGTGCCTCGCTCCGACCAAAGCTTCAAATATGCCCATTCGAACCAGGTACAGTGCCGTGCGGTTTCAACTCCGTCCTCTGCTGTGTACGGAGCTGTCCCGTGCAACGGTTTGTCAACCTCGCCGGATGCCGTTGTCCGCCTGTTCGTCACACTCCTAACATTTCATGCCTCCTAGTCTCGTCATATAGCTATGTCCTCAATTAAACAAGCCTTGGTGAAGAGTGTCTCCTCCGCCGGCTCCAGGCGGAGGAGGACCAGAGTCTCATGTCACAATGCGTGAAAGTATGAAACAGGAGGCAACACAGCAGGTAGCCAACGTGATATTGTGAGCGGCCAGTGTTTGCCCGATATCGCCAGGAGTCGTCGACCCATCAATCTGCTTCTCAATCGAGCCTTCTCGATCTGATGTTGCCACTGGTGCCGACGTCCTCGACTTTGTACCTCGCCTCGACCTCCGGACTCGAGTCCTGTTGCGCTCCCACGCCCCTCGTTTGGATATGCAGTCGAGACCGGATGGTTTTATGCCTAGGCGCTGTCCGAAATGACAAGCCTCGCCGACTTGGATCCAAGATGATTGTCATTTGCTGGGTACGTCGTATCTGAGGGATAATAGAGACGCATGCTATGTCAAATGGACTGGTTGATATTGCCAAGCCAGCTGTCTGACAGCTGTCAGGGCATAATCACCACCGGGACCGGAAATCACCCCTGATTCATGGTCCTCAGATGTCGCTCACTTTGACATGTCACATAGAGCCGTCCTACAGGCGTGTGTAGTATCAGGTAAATACTTAAGGCCGACGACAGAATAACACTTCTCTGAGCTGCGCTGTTTCCCTCGTTTCTCTCTCTTCACCACCACCACGCTCTTTTACAACTGCATCCCGACCTACACACTCTTTCAGTTGCGTCCCCAGACGCATTTGTTCATTCATTTATTACAGTTTTGCCTCGAGCTACAGGAGACTAAAGAATAAAGAAACAAATAAAAGCAGAAAGCATAACCACTGGTAGGCACACCCTGTTGTCTTTCCAACAGCCAACTACTCATACTTGTTTGGCGTTTGCTCTCGGTCCTGCTGTATTACAATCACACCAAAGCAGGCAAACTGCTCGAGTCCCTACAGTTCCCTTATTATTAGCTTTTCAAGAGCGCTTCTCCTGACATGACTGCTCGCGTATCAGTAGTAACAGGCTCATCGCGCCAGTCCCGGAAGCCGATCAAAAAGTAAGCTCACTTTCTCACCCTCTCTTCTTCTTTTTTTCTTACAAAGGTTGACCTTCGCTGACGACTGGATAGTGTTCAAACGCAAGGACGCTGTATTCGCAGAGTTGCCCGAGCCTGCCCAGAGTGTCCGGGAGACACGAAACCACGCCTGGATGGATATTGTTCTGGCAAAGCTGACCAGATGTTGCTGGCTGCTTATAGTCCTCGCGGGGCTCTTCACGTTGGCACTTCAATTCGGTATGTCCATGTCGGCCCACTTGACGTCGAAGATCAGAAGAACCATTGATCCCAGTTGCTGAAACAGAACAGGCCAGAAGGGGTCTTTCCGTGGCCCTGACGAACTGCTTCATGCTGAACACGTCGTATCCGAAGCCGCTCATATGCTAGCCATTCGAGGAGAATGCAATGAGACTGCCCCTGTCCTTGCCTCCTCTGTAGATGGTTTTGCTGCTCTCGGCCTCTCGGGCAGTATTACGGCCTCGCGGGTTGCGACCGAGGGGACGCAAGCGCCAAGTGCTGTCTTTACAGAGACCACGTCTGAGCCCGCCGCTGAAAGTGTCCCAATGTCGTATGTACCCATCATGTCCTCCACGATGAAATAGTAGGAGTATTGCTGCGTTGCTAAATTCGGGACTGTCCTTAGAACACAAGCCGGTCAGTCAACCGTCTATAGCACGGAAAGTGCCACGGACGAGCAGACAATCACCAGCACCACAACTGGCACGACAACAATCACTCTGCTCCCGATCCCAGCATACACGCAGTCAGAGGGAGAAGCATGCCAGCATGATGTGACCGAGACTGTTACCGTCACGGTGTATCCGCCCTCCGATGCAACGGTCACAGCTCCCGCTTCCACGGTCACCGAAGTCAGCACTCAAGTTTCTCAGACAGATGGCCTGCCCGACGTCACGCTCTCTAGAATTCCGTCAACCTACACAGACGTACAAACGGACGTATCCTACACCTCGGGCCGTCCTGACGCCACTATTTCCGGGAGCCCCTCCACCATCACGGACGTCCAAACAGATGTGTCACTCACCACAGGCCTACCAGATGCCACCGTCTCTGGCGACGCCTCTACAGTGACGGATGTCCAAGTAAGCTGGAGCTGGCCCATCACCACAACCTACTCCACGCCCTTCACGACCGTCATCATCACTGACCTCTGGGGTGCCAACACGCCTTCTTCATCGCCTGAACCACAGCAAGTCAGCCTCTCCACCATGACAGCCATCATCTCCTCCCAAATCACCATCACAATCTACCCCCAGGCCTCTTCCACCGTCGAGGCTTCCTCCGAAGTCGCCGGGGACGTCACAACCCTGCTCAGCCCAACAAGCACTTACACCACGATCGTCACCGCAACAGGCGGACCGCCTGCCGTCGAGACCACAACCATAGACGTTCCCCCTCCAGCGTACACAAGCCCAAGTTATAACTCCACCGACACCACGGCTTCAGCCTCCACGAGCGTGGCCACGCCCATCGTCATCTCGGACGGGAACAAGCGTCCTGAGCCCAAGAGCTGGGCGGGCATCATCGGCTCAAGCCACGTCGCTTGCACCATGCTCATAGCAGTCATCATGTTCATGCTTTGAGGGAGGGGGAGGGGGGGGGGAAGGTGAAATCACATCCTTGGAACGTAATAACGCTGAGACGTTTTGGGCAAATTTCATTTTCGTCTTCTTCTTTTTTGGTTGACTGTTCTCACAAAGGATTAGTGAGTACGTTTGGTTTCTCAGTTTTCGAGGATGCAAGATTGTAATGGTGGTTGGTGGGAACAGACGAGGGAACCTCTGTAGACTAACTGCTTTAGCTTGCCCAGTTAGATGAAAAGTTGATTTGGTCCACTTGTAAAATGTCGATGCGGGACTGTGTATGAGGTGGGAAACGAGAAGCCACGCAATGCAGTTGACTGCGTCGACGAACATCCAAATCGTTGCACGACTAGTTCACCATGAACATCTGTCCTAAGCAGTAAAGCTCTATCTGCCACAGATAGAGGAGGGAAACCCTCCCCCCCCCCCAAAAAAAAAAATCAAAATCAGACAGAAAAATAATCAAATTGATAAGCTCAAATACTTAGCTCACCCCGATCCCGATACGCCAATCCTACCCAGCAGGAATACCCATTCCTGCGCCAGAAACACAACCCAAGATAACGTTCGCCAGACAGTCCCACCAGAAACAAGGCAATTCAGAAAATCTCGACTGCTTCACCTGCCGCGTCGCTCAGCGTCGGCCCGCGCCTGACGTGCCTTCCAACTGTCCCGGATGGGACCCGCAGCCTTGTAGAGATCCATTTCCGACACGCGGTCGTTGATGCTCTCCAGCACGCTCGCGACCGTGCTCTTGTGGTTAGCTTCGCTCTTGTCGTCGCGAAAGCGGATGAGGCGCCATCGTCCCTGGTCATCCAGATTGCACTCTACGATCCTGTCATTTAGAGGGTCATTCAAACCCTTTAGTGTCTCCCATTCATCTTCAGTGATGAACAGGTTCCCGAAGAGCTCGTATTTATCCGGCCCGCTGTCTCCCTTGTAGATCAATATCTCGGCCTTCGGGACGCTGTCGTAGTCGATGAAAGGCTCTACGATACCCTCTTGCCGCTCGTAATCATTTGGTTCAACCAGCGGGAATGTAAGCTTCAAGCGGAAGTCGATGGTGTTCTCCTCTGGCGGTTTCCACTTGAGGATATGAGGGTCAGTGCCGTGCCTGTACGGCGTATTGCGACATGTAAATATAAGACCGTCGTTCCCATGCTTCAGACTGGGTAGCACCTGTTTGAACATCATCTCGATGCCGTACGCGAGCTGGAAGGGCTTCATCTCGACGAAGAAAGGTTGGAATGGCAGCTCATCCGGATAGTCCTTGAAGAGCTTCTCGTAGGGCGAGTATAACCTCTCTTTGAAGTATGCCAGGCGCTTGTCCAGCGTTCGGTCCATCAGCTTATTCCCATCCATGACAAGGCAGTCGAACACCAGGAAGCGAGGCTCCTTCTTCCCATTCGGGAGGCTGTCCCAGACTAATTCTCCGTCGATCAAGGTCTCAGAGTGGAAGGCCTGTGTGTTGTTCTCCAGAGGGAAATGAAGGTTCCGATTGGTTATGAACCAATAGTCATTTTTGCGGTCGATCAGGTAGTGTGCCTCCTGGTTCTCTTCGTCGGTAGTCGAGTAGAGAAGGTAGCGTATGCCATCGGACTTTTCACAAACGTAGTAGCTGGACCCAGAGGTTAGCACGAGAACGCATTTCACTGTCGCCCGGGCGCAGACGAGGCATACTCTTGTTTCTGCAACTCGTCCAGATGTTGCCTCGCAAAACTCACAGGCTGAGCGCCTGGAAAGCTGGTCTGGTGCCGCCCGAGCAGGTCGGCGACTTCTTTGCGCATGGCGTACAATAACGGCCCGGAAGCCTTCACGCCAGGCTCGGCTATCGAGCCGACCTGGCCATCGGGGGGGTGTTCCATGGTGTCGTCGATGCTCGGCGTAGCAGGCGCACAGTCGCGAAGCGTGATCCTGGCTATGGCAACGCAATCCGTCTCATCCGAGTCAATCAATTGGAGCGACCACGACAGGCAAATGACGGATCAGTATCACTGTTGGGCAATACCATGGCGTGCGCACAGAGCAGCGCCGACAAACGATTCATGCGCTTCCGCAGCAAGTGAAGAATAGAATGAGTCTTTGTTCTTTGATCGCAACTGACAACAGATTGATTGAATGGGTGTTGGCGCGCGCATATCCTTATCGATAAAGGCTACGCCATAACAAACAAGGCGCGTCGAAACTCTGATGGTAAAAGCTGGTTTCCAACATAATCAGTTGCAGGACAGATGGCTGGAGCCCCGCGAATCGTTGTGAAAAGGAGATCTGACCCACTGTTCCCCTTGGTTGATCGCAAGTTACCTCTACATACAACGCTTCTTTGCTGTTTAATATAGAACTATTCATACTTGCGGGACAGACCTTGGCGTGTTCGGGCTTTCATCTGAGGCGTTGGCTGGTGACAATCGTTCCAACGGGTCCATCCAGACTCAATTATCGTCTATCTTGTCAACTTCTGCACGTGCTTCCTCCCACTGCTGCTTGCTCTTCTTCGCCCACTCCACTTGACTCTTCGCATATGCAAGCTGCAGTAAAAACAGTTAGCCCGGCTTTCGTTGCCAGTCACACTTGGACACTCTGTGGGGAAAGATGCTCACCATGTACCGCTTCAGGTCATCTTCCTTATCCTTCTGGAACCTCTTGAGGTCCTTCAACACGCTGGCACTTGCCTCCTTGACGTCCCTTTCCGACGCAACTTGCGCCTGCTCTAACTGCCCGATTGACTCGCGCGTTTTACCAATAGTATCTCGCCGCGTTCGCTCGGGATCTACATCTGCAACTCCTTGTATGGCGTGGCGGAGAGGCCCAAAGATCTTGTTTGTAATTGAGTTCCCGCTAGGAGCCTTCTTATGTGACCCACTAGCGCTTCCCTCCGGAAGACCCTGGCTAGCTGATGGTGTTGAGGACGAGAAGTCACCATGTGTCGGCGGAAAATCCGAGTCAATAGACTCGGTATCATCTTGTCCAATATCACGCCTATGCTGAGAGGAAGGCTCCCTCGGGCCCGTAGACCGCCTTGGAGGCGGGGACAGCTGTTGACTCGTTGACAAATATTGCTCAATTCTCCTCGCTTCCGCTTCGCTATGCTCCAACTGTTCCAGGAGAGCTCTCTTCTTGGCGAGTTCCTCTGCTGTTAAATCCTGCTGTACTCTTTTCAGGACTCTGTATCGGAGAACACTCTTGACAACGCCCGCAAACTGTGCGTTTTCTCGCATGGGCTCAGCGAAACTGGCCCCCAAAGATCCGGCAAGCTCTTCCGTTGCAATGTATGACAAGTCAGCCGCCTGGCCGACTCGTTCGATGGCTGGACCAAGTGAAGGGGCCTGCTCAGAGAGGGCAAATGCGTTGAATCGAGAGCCCAGTTCACATAGGTCAATCGCAAGGGCCGAGAGATGAGACAAGGTTCGACGGTTGACTTTCTCCATCGGACCAGTTAAAAGTTGCTCCAGTTCCTTGATAGAAGCCTCATAGGACACGAAGTATGGATCAAGATCTTGTTCGCTTTGACTTGTTGAATCAGGAGGAAAGCGGCCGATGACATGTGCTCCTGGCCGAGTTGCCGAAGGATTAACCTCGAAGATGTTTCCGGCATTCGTTTTGAGCTTAGCTGAAGCCGAGGGGACAGGTAGGAAGTTATGAGCAGGCGAGGGATTTGCCGTATCCAAAGGCGGGGCTTTAAGGACAGATTTTGGAATAGAAGCGATGGGATGAGAATTTAGTACTTCGCTCTAAAAAGGCAATCAGCAAGATCTTAGGTCACTGGACTGTTCAAGATGTAATTCCTTACCCAGCTTGCGTTGGGGTCAAGAAATCTCCACCAAACACCATCGTCTCGTATAGCTTCCATTCGGCGGCATCGGTTCAAGAAAACGGCCAGCATTCGCTTTCTCAGATCAATAATCTGCTGGTCTTGCTTAGCGCTGGTTGGCTTTGCAGCGTAATCTGCCATGGTGTGTTTTTCCGGAATAGGAGGGATGATCAATGTGGGATGTAATCGAGTGAGGGCATCCCGGAGGGAGGCAAATTCGGAATATCGCCGTCGCACGTCCAAGTCCTTGTATCCAGGTCAGCATGGTATGTCGTTACGGCGATTGGGAAGCATACCCCAGTTCGAATGGTATAAACTATGTATCGACCTCCACTTTCCAAACTCTTGCCGGCATCCGTAATTATAATTGGCATGTGAGGATTCTCGTAAAGAATCTGCTCTACGCGACTTGTGTATCCTCCCGGTTTTCGCCTCTGGACCGGCTCGTCTTGTATCTCTGCAATTTGACGAGTGTCACCGTGCGTTATGGCGGGAACTTGGCCAAAGGCCGGTTCATCATCCTCGCTGCCCGACGTCGGCGTGCGAGGGGCGTCAAAGGATCGATCTAGAACCGACTTTGTAAGCAGAGTCCAGCTTATGAGCGGAGAAAGGCCATGGCTCATGAATGGCACTTCTGGCATCCTTCATGTCACGAGCAACATGGTTGCCGTGGATGCACTCACAGTCTCGCGAGGTCGGTGACGTCGGATTTATCGAAGACGACGTCTGCGAGTCGCGACGGTCAAAGCTAGTCCCATAGGGATTATTGTCCTCATCATTCCACATGATGCCAACAATCGCCGTGAATTACAACTGCAAGGCAACAGCCAAGGCGGCCTTCTGGTGGCGCGAAGAACGAACAGGATAATGGACGACCAGAAGAGCTGCAGTTAGCTGGAAAGACTGTCGCGGGGAAGGTGGAAAAGGCGCAGTCAGTGGAGGGTTGGCAAGCTGGACAGACTAGCTAAGTAAGGGTCGGAGGAATTGAAAGGGCCTATCGCCATACTCGAGCGAAAAAAAAAAAATCAATAATCAACGCGACGAGCAAGTGGCCCGGAAAGCGAGAAGATGTAGGAGAAGTTCAAGGACAAGCCGAATTTGACGTGGGGTACTGGGGATGAGGGAGTCTGGTGCGAGCGGCGCACGACGCACGACGCACGACGCACGCAGCTTTGGATCGTCTGGTTCTTTGATGGATGGTGACGGCAGCGACGGCAGTGACGGCAGTGACCTCATGGCACTACATATGTACAGTACCAAAACTACACCCACTAAATGGCTGCCTAAGACAGGGAAGCGGCTGGCGGGGACAGAATGCTGGTAGCGGACAGGCAGTGGACGGGTAGGGGGGGACAGATTTCACGACGAGTACTGCGACCTGCAACCGCCCAGGTATATGCTCCGTAATCTGACCACCCCGTCGTGCGTGACCCAGTGCGTGGCCCAGTGCGTGCCTCCTGTAGTGGAGTGGATGATGCACCACGCAGCTGGCGTCAGTTTGTCGCCAAGTGGCAGATGAGTTTCGTCATCGTGCGTGCACGAGCCACGTTGGGACCAGTTCGTCGACGCTTATCATGGTTCCGACTCACTCGCTCCGTAATACTGCGCACCTAATACCCCCCATTACTTCGCCTCGCCAAGTCTCGCAAGCCCAAGCGAGCCATTGTCCTTTAACATGTTCCTACCTTTAATCGATAAACTCACCTTTTTTGTATCGACTCTCGGCGCGGGCGTCGCAATGAGAATTTGCCAAACGTCATCAGTGGTCCGGTTCGTGAGCCGTTTCACTACAGCTACGCATTACGTACAGACCATATTTGACTCTCAAATTGCCTTGTACACTCCTATTTATTGTTTTCTTCAACAGTCTACACTCTGAATGCTCCAATGCCCCTGCGGAATTGAAGCTCTGGAAAACTCTTTATAGCTGTCCTCTCTCGTCTGAAGCCCATTCGGCATTCCTGTTCGTTTCTCAAAGCCCTGGACTGGTTCCTGTGCACTGTGTATAGATGATGTCGAAGGTATATAATGACTCTGATAGCTCCCTTCCAGCACTAATGAACTTTGTCTGAGATTCCGCAATCACTGTGTAGGTCACTTGGACTACACGTACCGTGCGGGAGATGGGTGCATGATGGCGGACTCGGCATTTGGAAGTCGTCGCTGTGAACCGTTGCGGCATTCGTTGCAATGGAATTCGCCTCAGCCTCCCCAGCTTCGTCGACTTGCGAGCTTTCTGTGCGAGTTGCTTTTCCATTCCCTGTCATGATGTTCAAAATGTCAACCTCCTCGCGAGAAAGCCTATTGGGTTGATATACATACCCTGAGTTGATGTTCGACTTGAAGGGCGCGAGTCTTCATAGACTGTGTGAGCCTTCCCCTGGGGAAGTCGAAAAACACGGCCTAGGAGCTGTCTCCAACTCGGAGTGTCTGCATCATCTGTTTTCGTGTGGCGCTGATGCTGACGAGACTGAGTATTTGGCATGGAGCAGTCACCATCTCTCTGCGTGATGGCAGCCACAACAGGTAGGGCATAATGAAAGCCAGGAGTTGCATATGGTCGCCCAGAAGCGGTTACAACCTGGTGATAGCCAATGGGCATAAATGTTGCACCGGCCAAAACCTGCCGTCCTGGAGGTGCAGGATGCACGTTCACAACATATTGCCTCCTTCTTAGGTGAGACGTCTTTCCTCGTGCTAGCTCGACGGCATACTGGGATCTGCGATGCGTTACTGCCTTGCCTAAGCAGTACATGTACATCAAGGAAATAACGAGAAACACGATGACGGAGCTGAAAATTATACCAAACTGTTCCGCTGCTGTCAGGCAATGCCATCCAACACAAGCATTGCCGCGGCGTGCGTGAGGAATAAATGCTGAGCACAACGAACAAGCCATGTTGCCTCGAATGGACCAGAGACAAAATAGTTGACAAGCTGGCGGCATGTAAAATCACGATAGCAATGAAGAATGAATGGATGCCATTTTGCATCGTGAATCTGACTCACACTGACCGCAGCCGTTTACAACTGTCTGGCCGGTGGCGGTTGCGAGCCCCCTTTGGTTTGCTCGGCTCAACAAATAATAAATATGAAAAACTTTCACCGGGAATGAAATGCCCAACCAAACAATTTCACTTGGGCGTGACCCAAAGTCTGGCAGATTTCTTCATGCTGCACCACCGTACCTATCTGGCCTTTCGACCTACACCTTGGGCCATGTCGACTTACCTGTCTCGACGTCTCTCTGCGTATTGTACGTATCGGTATACGCTCGTACGAACTCGGGAAATAAAAGTCCAGTGTCTGTCTTCTGTATCACGGAGGAAGCCTGATTCACATTGTCTTCGTGATGTGGAGTAGCATGCATGATTTGGGCCACCACGTTATGTACACCTGATCTCTGAGCCTGCTATGGAACGGGCCCGACCTATTCCCTGCTTCGACTGAGCTTTTTGGAGCGGAGAGACGAGAATTTCATCATGAATACATCACTCGATCACTCATGCAAGGGTATACCAGACTTATAGGGTAGGAATGGTTTCGGGTATTCGATCGATATGAGTCTCGGGACTATAAGGATGATTTCATTCTAGAATAATATGAATTTTTTTTAGCCTATTTCATAAAGAAAGGAAAGGGAAAGGGAAAAAAAAAAAGGCGTCTGTTTAATCCTCTGGCTTTTGCCAAGACAAGACGGCGGAGAAATTGACTTTGCTGGCGGAGATTCTCTTGTGTGGATATTTTCGTAGGGCTGCGTGCACGGACCACTCGAGCTCGAGCTGTGCAAATGGCTTTCAACACGATGAACTTTGAACCTGCAGTGACAAATCGCCTTACCCAACCTGCGTCACTCCCATGACATCTCGTCTCGCGCCTTAACCGAAGGCCTCTTGCTGCTATGCCACCTGGCTTTTGACGCGACTGGTGGTCTGCGCATTCCCATCTCTGGCGGCGCATTGTTTAGCTGGAAAGAGACGCGCTTGTCTAAACACTTTTCCCCATCACCAAACTGTCGCCGACAGAGATAGGTCATCAGCCACGATGGCTGCCATCGCGAATGGCACGACAAACGGTGTCACCAATGGCGAAATGCCTTCTGGCCCTATCAGCACCCGGTTCTCCGACATACCCTCCGCCATCGACATCCCAGTGCAAGGCGACCAAGAAGATGAAGCCGTCGAGATCGATTTGGAAGACCTGTTAGACGACCCGACTGAGCTCTGCACGCTCTTCGAGAACGAAAAGGCCGCCAAACCGTACTGGATGACCGTTGCACTTGCATATGCGAAGCAGAAAAAAATTGATCATGCTATTGAGATGCTCCAGCGAGGCAGCGGCGCCATCCAAGGCAACACCAGCAACCCACGCGATAAAGTCAGCATGATTTGCTGCCTGTGTTGGATGTATCTATGGAAGAGCCGCGAGGCTCCTCGGGTTGCGCCTGACGGTGTCAGGGTGTCTGAAGCCAAGACAAAAGAGTATTACCTCCAGCTGGCGACTTCTTCCTTAAACGACGCTGCTCGACTGAACCCATCCTTCCCACCAATTTTCTTAGCTCGTGGCGTGTTACTTTTGTTACGCTCATCGTTACAAGCCCCTTCGAAAACTGCTGGTGGCATCGGCTCCGAGAAGAACGAACTGCTCAAGACCGCCATCAAGTCTTTCGACGATGCGTTGCGAGTCTCACAAGGAAAGAACATGCTTGCTCTCATGGGCAAGGCACGAGCCTACCATTCCATGCACAAATATCCAGATGCTTTAACGACATATCAGGATGTTCTTCAAAAGATGCCCGATCTTGTGGATCCGGACCCTCGTATTGGCATCGGGTGCTGCTTCTGGCAGCTTGGGTTCAAGGAGGATGCCAAGGTCGCCTGGGAGAGAAGCCTGGAGATAAACCCGGACTCCAAGGTGGCCAACATCTTGCTTGGCCTGTTTTACCTCGATGCCAGCGGCCACGTGCCTGTCGACAGTGACGATTTCTTGAAGCTCTATCGCAAAGCCATGACAGAATACACTCAAAAATCATTCAAGCTGGATAAGGACGTTCCCATCACTTGCTCTACCTTCGCTGGATACTTTCTGTCTCGAAAATCGTGGGACAACGCCGAAAAACTCGCACAAAAAGCCATTCAGTACACTGACGTGAACGCTATAGCCAGTGATGGCTGGTATCTACTTGCTCGGAAAGCCCATTACAACGGGGACATTGAAAAAGCAAGCGATTATTACCGTCGCGCCGACGACGCCCGCGGAGGTGCTGATACTGGTTACCTCCCAGCCAAGTTCGGTGTGGCCCAACTTTCTGTCCTGAAAAATGATCTCGGGGAGGCAAAGCTTCGCTTAGAGAAGATCATTCAGCAGTCGAAAAACCATGAAGCGATGATTTTATTAGGAACCTTGTATGCAGAGGAAATCTTTGCAAGTCAGAAAATGGACAGCAAGGATGATAGGTCAGCTGAGCTGAAGAAGGCGGTTGGATATCTCGAAGCAGTTCGGAACGCCTGGAGAGACCCAAAGAGAAATATCGCCCCGGATGCTTCAGTTCTTCTGAATTTGGCGAGGCTATATGAGCTAGACCATCCTGAAAAGGCGCTGCAGTGTCTTCAGCAGGTTGAGCAACTCGAGCTAGAACAAATCCCAGCCTCTGAGCGACCGACCGACACATCTGACGAGGCTGCCACGCAGGCGGCGTTGAGGAAATTTCTTCCACCACAGCTCCTCAACAATATCGGCTGTTTCCATTCTCAGGCTGAAAAACACGAGCAAGCAAGTGAAATGTTTGAAGCAGCCTTGAGTGCATGCATGAGGATTGGAGAGAAAGATCCGAGCATGGACACGGACGCCCTGGTCTCGACAATCAGCTTCAACCTGGGACGAAGCTACGAGTCAAGAGGCTTGACAGATAAGGCAATCGAAGTGTATGAAGGTTTGCTTGCTCGCCACGATGACTACACTGATGCTCGCACCAGACTGGCATATATTAAACTTAGGAAGTTTCCTAATAAGGAAGGGCCAGATGCAGTTGCAAAGCTATACCAAGAGAACATGGACGATCTGGAAGTCCGAGCTCTTTACGGATGGTATCAGGGCAAGGTTCACTCCCGGAAACGGCCTGCCAACATAGCGGAAGATGCCGAATTCCGCCACTACAAGTACACGCTACAACATTATGATAAACATGATCGATATGCCCTGATTGGAATGGGCAACCTGTATCTGCTCCAAGCCCGAGAAATGCGTCGTGAGACAGAACAAGACAAGCAGAAGCGGAGCGTCATGTACGGGAAGGCCGTAGAGTTCTTCGAGAAGGCCCTATCGCTGGATCCTAAAAACGCGTATGCCGCTCAGGGTGTTGCCATTGCTTTAGTAGAAGATAAGAAGGACTATAAGACGGGCCTTTCAATCTTCAACAAGGTCCGAGAAACAGTGAGAGACTTCCACGTCTATGTCAACCTGGGACATGTCTTTGCCGAGCTTAAGCAGTACTCTAAAGCAATCGAACACTACGAAATTGCTCTTTCCAAGGAAGGCAAAGCTAATGATCAAAACATTCTTTCATGCTTGGGCCGCACATGGCTGAATCGGGGTAGATCAGAGAAGGACATTGACCATTATAACAAAGCGCTCGAGTGCGCACAAAAGGTATGACGGGCCGAATCATCGCCTCTGGCCACTGTTTGTTTTTTTCTTTTTTTCTTCATCCGATATACGAGTTATGCTGACTGCTTGGACGAATGAACAGGCTCTCGAGGTCGCCCCTGACCAAGTATTCAACAAGTTCAACGTTGCTTTTGTGCAGATCCAGCTTGTTACCATGATTCAAAACCTGCCGGAAAACAGACGCACTTCGGAGCAGCTAGAAAGGGCCGCAGACGGGCTGGAGGCTGCCATCGAGTCACTCGACAACATCGCCACCCTCCCGCAGCCCCCTTATCCCAAACATGACATCGAGCAGCGTGCCAACATGGCGCGCAACACCCTGCGGAAACAGCTCGAACGAGCCATCGGCAAGCAGAAGGAATGGGAGGAGAAGAACAAAGAGAAGATCCAGGCAGCCAAGGAACAACGCGACGCGGAGCTCAGACGGCGCGAGGCAGAACGTCAAGCCGTCCTAGAAAAGGAGCGAGAGCGCCAGGAAAAGATCCGCAAGGAGCGAGAGGCCATAGCAGCCCGCGACAGACTGCAAGCCGAGCAAAGAGCCGAGGAAGAGCGACAGAGACGAGAAGCCGAGATGACGACGGACTCGGAAACGGGCGAGAGGGTGAAGCGCAAGCGCAAGCCAGCTGCCCGCTCAGCAGGCGGGGAAGGCCGCTCGCGGAAGGCCCCGAGGAAGAAGAAGGCCGAGCGAGACGCCGACGCCGACGACGACTCAGACGACGACGGCCACACGAAGAAGCGGCGCCGTCTCACCAAGAAGGAGTCGTCCAAGTTCAAGTCGGCCGAGATTGTCGTCGACAGCGACGAGGGGGGCAACGACGGCGACGACGCCCTCGAGCGGGCGGAGCGGCACCTCGAGCGAGAGGGGACTCCTCGCTCGGACGGCGAGGGGCCGGAGAGGATGGACGTGGATGACGAGCCCGACGCGGGCCTGAGCACTGATGAGGACGAGGATGCGGGGAGGCGGCAGGCTCGGACTAGACGTGCACGCGTCCTCGAGAGCGACGAGGAAGACTGAGGGCCTACCGATGGGCGTCGCTCGCGCGAGCTATAATAATCTGTACACCATGTTTCTTAAGAAAAATACTAGGCCTGTCTGGCGATACACCTCCGGCCATGGCCATCTGGCGTGATGTTTGGATGTTGTACAGCCGATTATCTAGCCTTTCGATATTGGCCAGAGTACGCCGTGTGGTCACTAATACATGCTCCCTGTAGTCGAACCGAAATACGTTGGATTGTCATTACTACGAGGTGAAGATGCACTTCTATATTCTTGTTAAAATAATAATAATAATAACATTTGTCTTTTCCCCCTCGCCATTGGATCAGAAGGCGAAGACTTGGTCCTCCAGCTTGCTGACGGGGCGGGCCTTCTTGTACCCAAGACTCTCGGTCGTCTTCTTCAGGCCGCTGACCATGGGTGGGGGGCCACAGATGAGAATCTTGACGTCGTCGGCGGGCTTGGGCAACCATTTCTGTGGAGAAGGAGACGAGATGGTTAGCTGGTGGTCTGCTTGTCACACAGGGGTTTGGGACATTTGGTACATACGGTGATCATTTCCCCCGTTACGTAGCCTACGCCTCCGGTCCAGCCCTCGGGCGGATTGTCCAGGACATAGTGGACCCGAATGCCACTGTCCTCCTTTGCCAGGGCGTCGAGGTCTTCCTTGAGCAGGATATCTTGGACGGTGACGTTGGCGAAGATGAGGTCGACCTGGGTCTTGTCACCGGTGGGACGGCCACGAACGATGGCACGGATGATCTGGAGCATGGGGGTTATGCCGGTGCCGCCGGCAATCATACCGAAGTGGCGGACCATGTTGGGCGTGTAGACGAAGGCGCCCTTGGGGCCGCGCACACGGATGGTCTGGCCGACCATGAGCGACGCCATGTACTTGGAGATGTTGCCTTGGGGGTACGACTTGATCAGCAGGTCAAAGTAGCCGGGCTGGTGGTCGCCCGAAATAGGAGTATATGAGCGGACAATCTCCTTGACCGTGCCATCGGGCTGCTTCAGAGGGGCGCCAATCGAGATGTGTTGACCGATGGGGAGACCAAGAATGGAGTTGGACGCAGGGAGCTTGAAGCGGTAGCTATTTGGTTCCACGAGCAGGATATTGTCAGTACGATGGAAATGGGATGTTTGTAGATAAGATTTGCGCTAATGAACATGGTGATTGCAGGCTTCAATACCGGTTGTGTGATAGCGGGTGAGGGGTTCTTTTGAGGAAAAAAAAAAAAAAAAAGAATCTTTGTGTGTTTGGGGATCACAAGGCACTCTCGACTTACATGGCGACATTGTGAGAAATGACCGTCTTCTCCTGGAGCTCGAATTCCTGAAATACATCTGGCTTCAAGACCTTCTTGATTTCTGCAGGGCAGCCAGAGTCAGCACATGCCGTACGGGACGAGCTTTGCCGGTCCAAATTTATATTTGTGTTGCGACTCACGGAAGTTCCACATGTTGTAGGCGCCCAGTCCAATGGCCAGGAGTGCCGAATACGGAGCCCAGTCCTTCTTTACGATCAACGTGCCGATGATCAAGAGCACGACTGGGACGTATACATAGTCGATATAGTGGCGCGACATCCAGGAATTGTGGATGTTGGACGCCATTGTGGGAGACGTTGAGCTCCCCGGATCCCCACCTCGGCAAAGGGAGGAGGTCGTGGGCGTTGGAGCAAGGACAAATGTTGCCCTCGGGGCAGGAATTGTCCCTTATTGCCAAGGCGAAGGGGGCTGTCGGAGGGGGGGAAAAGAGGACGAGGACCAGCTGCTGAGGAGGAGAATTGAAGCGAGTTGGAGAAGCGAACTCTCGTGGCGTGGACCCACCGGCTGGCTGTGGTGTTGCTTGCACACGTATTTTGTGGTACGGTGCCGCAGCTCGGATAATCCAGTAATGCCGTTGGACCAAAGTAATTAAGTTTCCAAGAATACACAAATGGCGGCGGGCTGCTTCAGACCGAGGTGTGTGTGGCTGGTGAGAAAAGGACAAAGACGTGGCTGCTTGGGGGTCCGCTGTGGCTCCGCTGTGGCTCCGCTGTGGCTCGAGCTAGGAAGCGGCAGACCGAGTTATCCGGAAGACGAGAAGCCCATGGAAGATGGGGAAGATAGCAGTAGCGTGCCGAGGCCCGTGATCGAGATGGACGTCATAAGATGGCATTGGGTTTTTATTACCACAAAACACGGGAACCGGCTGGGCTCGTGGGGGCGGACTCGGTGGATTGCTTGACGGGTTGCAGCCTGATGAGTACGGAGAAAATGACTTACATAGATGCGGAGTCGACATGTACAAATTCTTGCATTGGTGCACGGCGCTAACATTCCTGTCGTCGGAGGCTTTTGGGCTCCATAAAGGATTGTGAAGATGCTCAGCTGTGGTGCCAACCCCGTTTTCTCGGGTCTTTGTCCTTTTGTCCTTTTGTACTTGATATTGATACGAAGATGACTGCAAGCGGGAGATGGACAAGATGGACATGCAGGCTGTCAGACCCCGGAGCCCACACACATCATCTCGTATCGCCTTTGAGACGATTGTGAAATGTGAAGCAATCGTTTGCAGGATTGGGCTGTGGACACGGGGTCCCCCGTCCCCCCCCTAGGTTGTAATTTCTTGGCAAAAAGATAAAAAAAAAAAAAAAAAAAAAAGTAAATGCAAGTCTTGTCTTGTTTCCCAGTCCCGTGTTAGTTCCTGTAGGTCTGTAGGTTCCGTCTGACGTCATGTGTCAGATATAATGCGAGATGAGAGGTTTCTTCATGAAGCAGGCAGGGCACGGCAGCAGCCAAATGCTTGTCACGCACTCACTCACTCGCTCCCTCACGTCCACATCCATGCACCAACCCCCCCCCCCCCCCCTCCCCGGCCGCCCAACAGAAGCGACGAGAGGAATTGAACAGGAATTGACGGCACAGCGGGCTCGCCTCGGAAACACTCATGCTGCCTGAACATGCAGTTTTACCAAATAAGAGACGGTGCCGTATATAGACGTCCACACGAAGAGGGGCCCTTTCATTGGTCTGTTTTTTATTTTATTATTCATAATTTTTTATTTCGTGCCAAGAAATGCGAGGCCAAGGTCGACTAGCGCACCAGCCCCTGGCGCAGCACTAGCAGGGCCTGCTGCAAGCCTGCTGCAAGCCTGCTGCAAGCCCACTGCCACAGCCCTCTATTCCGGAGCAAGTACCTCGCGGACCCGTGCAGGTACCTGCTCCATCGTTTTTGGACTGCCCAGTACGGAGCAATACATGCAGAGCAGGCGCTCCATCATGACAGGTCCATTCTCCCATCGCCAACCCGCTTGGGATTGGACAGAGCGGCGGCGAGGGACAAGGATGCTCCCGGACGAGGCTGGGTCGGCCACAGCTTAGTTTCTTATTACTATTTTCTATCTTTGGTGCTAGTGCGGAGGAACTTGAACCCATAACCATACTAACCATACGGATACAGATACAGACACGGATACAGACACAGATGCAGATACAGATACAGCAGATGCATGCATGGTTGATGGACATGGTTGATGGACGAGCAGCTGGCAATTAGGCCGAGAGAGAGACTATTTTATCCCTGTTGCTATGGATGTCTTGCCGTGCCGTGCCGTGATCCTTGCTTCCCTCGTCTCCCCTCTGCTTTCTCCGCCGAGGAGCGTTGTTTTTGTTGTTGTTCTTTTTGTCGTTGGTCGTTGTTCGTTGTCGTCGCCGTCGTCATCATCCATCCTCTCTTCCAGAACTTCCTCCACGCTCGACCCCATCTTGATCGACGGCAGCTTCCTTTATTTTGTTGCATCTTTGTTTTTTTCTACCGTCAAGCCGCAAAGAAGCCATTGAGCCATCGTCAGCCTGCAATTGGGTGACGGAACAAGGCATCAGCTCGCTGTGTTGCATTTCGCCACCCCCCCCCCCCCCCGAAACTGGCTTCATTGTGCGCCAAATAACACTCTGGACGGCAAGAGTCGAGAGCTGTGCTGATCCTTTGTTTCCCTCGTCCTCGTCCATTTCGCTCGCCCGTCCTTCTCCTATTCCAACTTCCGCTCAATCTCTCTCGTCTTGGCTCGTTCAGCTCCCCAACATATCCATCCGCCGCCAAGTCAACCAGCTGCCCCCTGCGAGAGCAGTCATTGCCGTGTGGCTGATCTGGCCTTGTCAACATTCTCTCTTTTGGCAGCTTGCTTCTCCTTCTTCCGTCAAGGCGGCCAGCATTTCGCACGTCCGAGTCCATATCGCTTCCCCATAACTCCGTACATACAACTACCCGACCTCATGATGAGTGCTTTCGCTTGACTTTCCTTTGATCACCATCCACCGTCCACCGTCCATTGTCCACCGTCCATTGTCCATCGTCCATCGTCCATAATCTGTACTCCTCCCACCTACTTCGGCCACTCACTCATTTCGATGCGTCTTTTCTTTCAGCCTGGCAAGAGCTCCCGAGAATCTAATCCAGCGCCTCTCCTCGGTTTCTAGCTAAATCAGCTGCTGCTGGCCTACTCCCTACGCAACAGTCATTTCTTTCTTTCCAACGCCGCAGTCGGCCTTTCGCAACGTGCCGCATTCTTTCCCATTGCTCCTCGTGGCCGAGAGGTATTCCCTGAAAAAAGTTCCAGACGGTGCCTTGACAGAACACTGTCTCCTGGTTTTGTTTCCTCGGTGACGGATGCGGCTGGATTGCTTCCAGGATCCGGACCGTGGCCAGCTTGTCAGCCTGTTCCAGTCTTGAATTCCTAGAACACAGCTTGTGTGGCTGAGACATTGGCTACCCAACCCAGCGTCATCCGCCAAGTCCGTGCTGATACTCGGCACCTTCATTGTTCATTGTGCTCCTCCGGGTGCGCATACAAATCCCGTCTTCCGTCTAACCTGCATTGACTACGCGACTCGACACTGCAGCCGGCCATGGTGTTCTGAGACCAATTGTCGAGGCTGCCCGGCTGAAGTCGTGATATAAGCACGACCAGAAGGAATCCACTTCGCATTTCCCTCGAGCTACTCAATTTTCCCAAGATGAGTGTGGAAAGGTGGAAGCGCAGGTCCATGTCAGGACTTGCCCTGCCCACGCCGGCAACGATGCACCATGAGAACTCAACAACTCCTTCAATCGAGAACAAGGCGTCCAGAGGCTTGACCCGAGCGTTGCGATCCCTCAGCAGCTCTTCCATGGACTCGCTGAGCGCAGGCACAACTCGGGGCAATTCTATCCGCAGATTAAAAAAGATGCCATCATTGGGTTCCTCGTCCATGTTGGACAGGCTGCATAGACGGGTCTCTAGCCACTCCCCAGCTTGCGACCGTCCCGGCAGCCCAGTTGAGCAGATACAGCCTTATTCAGCCATGGAAGTGCAGCACTGTGGGCCTCTCAAGGCAGATATATCGCTTCTTAAAGCTCGATCCGAATATCTCGTCCTCGCCGATCAGGTTCTGGTCAAGTTTAGCAACGGAGATGCCGCGAGGGCTGCCTTTCCGCAGCTGAGCCAGCCCAATTCGCAGGCCGAATACGCCCTTCCTCACATGCCCGTGTCCAGCAAACTTTCACCGAGCGACATTCGTCTCGAGATACCTCTGCGGTCCGTCGTGGCCGCCTTCAACGACGACAGCACCGGCAATCGATCGGGCATTGAAATTTGGTGGTTCTCTCCCTGGCCGAGACTGGCTTATTCCAAGGCACACTTCATTTCTCCCTGCCCAAAGAACGAGACATTTGGCTGGCCTCCATACATACAGCATGCAGAGCAAAGTTGAGACAGGCACCCCCTAGCCTCTTGATATCAGAAAACTTGAGAAGTCGTATTGACCACATAGTTCGGTCTGCTGAGGGCTCGGCTGATGCTGGTCACCAGGGCATAATATTCCC
>JFZS01000341.1:0-26082 GCA_000709145.1 Balansia obtecta B249 | reverse complement strand
CCTTCCATTTCGAATTTGATTAATCGGTTCATTTCTACTGCATATTCCATTGGTAATTCTTTAGTAAATGGTTCAATGAATCCCATAACAATCATTTCAGTAGCTTCTTCTTCAGAAATACCACGACTCATTAGATAGAATAATTGTTCTTCTGACACTTTAGATACTTTAGCTTCATGTTCTAATGAAATATTGTCATTAAATACTTCGTTGTATGGAATTGTATCAGAAGTAGATTCATTATCTAAGATTAACGTATCACATTCGATATTTGAACGTGCACCTTTGGCTTTACGTCCAAAGTGAACGATACCACGATAGATAACTTTACCACCATTTTTAGAGATAGATTTAGAAACGATAGTTGAAGACGTATTAGGCGCTTTATGAATCATTTTAGCACCCGCATCTTGAACTTGACCTTTACCGGCGAATGCAATTGATAATGTACTACCTTTTGCGCCTTCACCTAGTAATACACAGTTAGGGTATTTCATTGTTAACTTAGAACCTAAGTTACCGTCTACCCATTCCATGTTACCATTTTCATGAACAAAGGTACGTTTTGTAACTAAGTTATAGACATTGTTTGCCCAGTTTTGGATAGTTGTGTAACGAACATGCGCATCTTTATGCACGATAATCTCAACTACAGCTGAATGTAATGAACTTGTTGAATATACAGGTGCAGTACAACCTTCAACATAGTTTACTGATGCACCTTCGTCTGCAATGATTAAAGTACGCTCAAATTGCCCCATATTTTCAGAGTTAATACGGAAGTATGCTTGTAAAGGTGTATCTAATTTAACGTTTTTAGGTACGTAGATAAATGATCCACCTGACCATACTGCTGAGTTTAATGCTGCGAATTTATTATCTGCAGCAGGTACAACAGAAGCAAAGTATTCTCTAAATAAATCTTCATTTTCGCGTAATGCACTATCAGTATCTTTGAAGATAATACCTTTTTCTTCTAATTCTTTTTCCATGTTGTGATAAACAACTTCTGATTCATATTGCGCAGATACACCTGCTAAGTATTTTTGTTCAGCTTCAGGAATACCTAATTTATCAAACGTACGTTTAATTTCTTCAGGAACTTCATCCCAAGAACGTTCTGTGTGCTCTGATGGTTTAACATAATAAGTAATATCATCAAAGTCTAATTCTGATAAGTCTCCGCCCCATTGAGGCATTGGCATTTTATAGAATAATTTCAATGCTTTAAGACGGAAATCTAACATCCATTGTGGTTCTTCTTTCATTTTAGAAATTTCAGTAACGATATTTTCTGTCAAACCTCGCTCTGATCTGAAAATGGACACATCCTCATCGTGGAAACCATATTTATAATCTCCAACATCAGGTGCTTTTTTAGCCATTTTAATCACTCCTTGAATTTATAATTAATAAACAACGTGCGCTTGAGATTTTTAATTTTATATAGTTAAAAGTGTAATACTTAAAAATGACTATTCTTTATAGTTGTAATATATATTATAACAACATACTATAGCCTTCTAAAGACTATACAGTTATTATAGTTTAAGTTTACCCGATTCATTTTAAAACACACTGAAGATTACATTGATAATAAATTATTCTTCTTCAGTTGTACCTTCTGCTTTACCTTCTTTTTCGACTGTCCCTTTTTCTAATGCTTTCCAAGCAAGAGTTGCACATTTAATACGAGCTGGGAATTGAGATACACCTTGTAGTGCTTCAATATCACCCATCTCTTCCGTGATTTCATAATCTTCACCAAGCATCATCTTAGTGAATTCTTGACTCATTTGCATGGCTTCAGCAAGAGAATGACCTTTAACAGCTTCTGTCATCATTGATGCGCTTGACATAGAGATTGAGCAACCTTCTCCTTCGAACTTCGCATCATTAATTATCCCATCTTGAATATCAAATGTTAGACGAATACGGTCACCACATGTAGGGTTGTTCATATCCACTGTCACTGAGCCGTTATCTAAAACACCTTTATTTCTAGGGTTCTTATAATGATCCATAATTACAGATCGATATAGTTGATCTAAATTATTAAAATTCATAAGAGAAAAACTCCTTCGTTTGTTTCAATGCTTGAACTAATTGATCAATATCCTCTTTAGTGTTGTAAACATAGAAACTTGCTCGTGCAGTTGAGGATACATTAAGCCATTTCATTAGCGGTTGAGCACAGTGATGTCCAGCTCGTACAGCAACACCTTCGGTATCAACTGCTGTCGCAACATCATGAGGATGTATATCTGATAAGTTGAAAGTAATAACACCTGCTCGACGATCTTTTGGAGGACCATAAATTTCTAAACCTTCAATTGCGGACATTTGCTCATATGCATATTCAGTTAGCTCTTTCTCGTGTTTGTGAATAGCATCAAAGCCAAGTTCTTCAATATATCGAATCGCTTCACCTAAACCAATTGCTTGAGCAATGAGTGGTGTTCCTGCTTCAAATTTTGTCGGTAAGTCAGCCCAAGTAGCATCATATTTACTAACAAAATCAATCATATCTCCACCGAATTCTACAGGTTCCATATCTTTAAGTAATTCGCGCTTACCATATAAAACTCCAATACCTGTAGGTCCTAGCATCTTATGTCCACTAAAACTATAAAAATCAGCGTCAATATCTTGCATATCTAAAGCCATATGTGGTGCTGCTTGAGCGCCATCAACACTAATAATTGCACCATGTTCATGTGCGATGTCTGCAATCGTTTTAACATCATTAATAGTGCCTAAAACGTTTGAAACATGTGCAATAGCTACAATCTTAGTTTTTTCATTTATTGTTTCTTTAATGTCATCAATTCTAAGTTCGCCTTCATCAGTCATTGGGATAAATTTTAGAGATGCATTTTTACGTTTAGCTAATTGTTGCCAAGGAACGATATTTGCGTGATGTTCCATCTCAGTAACAACAATTTCATCGCCTTCTTCAACATTTGCATCCCCATAACTACGAGCAACAATATTAATTGATGCTGTTGTTCCTCTAGTAAAAATAATTTCTTCAAAATATTTAGCATTTATAAATCGACGAACTGTTTCACGTGCACTTTCATAGCCATCTGTTGCTAATGATCCTAAAGTGTGAACACCACGATGGACGTTAGAGTTATAACGTCTATAATAATCATCTAATACATTTAACACTTGAACAGGCGTTTGACTTGTAGCAGTTGAATCAAGATACGCTAAGCGCTTTCCGTTAACTTGTTGTTCAAGAATTGGGAAATCTTTGATGACGTTGTTCACATCAAAAGTTTTTTCGTCCACAATATTCACGACCTTTCTGTAATTAAAGATCTCGTTTTATTTAGGTTTTACCTTTTGAAAATATAAATTAAAGATTTATTTAGATACTTTACGTTCAATAACTTCTCTTAATTGACGTTTAACGTCTTCAATTGGTAATTCACGAACCACTGGGTCTAAGAAACCATGTATAACTAGACGTTCAGCTTCAGTTCTTGAAATACCACGACTCATTAAGTAATAAAGTTGTTCAGGGTCAACTCGACCTACTGATGCAGCGTGACCTGCTTCAACATCATCTTCATCGATTAATAAGATAGGGTTAGCGTCACCACGTGCATTTTCAGATAGCATGAGTACACGTGATTCTTGATTGGCAATAGATTTAGTACCGCCGTGTTTAATATAACCAATACCGTTAAATACTGAAGATGCATTTTCTTTCATTACACCGTGTTTTAAGATGTAGCCGTCAGTTTCTTTACCATACTGAACAATTTTAGATGTTAAATTAATTTTTTGATCACCTGTACCAACTACAACAGATTTCAATTCACTTGTAGAACGGTCACCAATTAAGTTAGTAGTGTTATCAATAATTTGACTACCTTCATTCATTAAACCTAATGCCCATTTAATAGAGGCATCTGCTTCAGTTGTGCCACGGCGAATAATGTGACCAGTAAAACCTTTATCTAAGTAATCTACAGAGCCGTAAGTGACGTTTGAATTAGCTCCTGCAATTACTTCTGAAACAATGTTAATTTGATTATCTTCACCATTAGCGTTTGATAAATAGTTCTCAACGTAAGTAACTTCTGCGCTTTCTTCAGTAACAAGAATAACGTGATTGTAGAAACTTGCATTATCATCATCGTGAAGTACAACGTATTGAATTGGATGTTCAACTACAATATTCTTAGGTACATATACGAATATACCACCATTCATTAACGCTGTGTGTAGCGCTGTTAAACGGTGTTCATCAATATCTACAGCTTGAGTCATATAATATTTTTGAACTAATTCACTGTGATTGACCAATGCTTCATGTAAACCTTCAATAATTACACCATCATTCTTAGCTTGCTCTGACACTTGACTATAAGCTAAATCATTATTGTGTTGAATCACTAAGTTTTCAGAGTTTTCAACATCAATGATTTGTTTTACTGATTCTGGTAATTCATTTAGGTTTTCGTATGCACTGCCTTTTGTTTCATGTTGTTTAAATGTATCAAAGTTCCATTTTCGTAATTTTGTTTTATCAGGTTTTGGCATTTCTAAAGTTTCTGTTAATTTCAACGCTTTTTTACGTAGTTCTGTCATCCAAGAAGGTTCATTGTGCGCTTTTGAATAATCAACAAGTTGTTCTTCAGAAATGTTCAAAGTTTCAGTTGTCATAACTTTCTTTGCCTCCTACTTGATGAAATATATTTTTGCTTAGTATGTTCATTTTCATCATTAAAAGTGAACATCTCATTGTAATAAGTCTTATTGACGACTATTCAGCTGCACCAAAGTCTTCTTTAACCCATTCATAACCTTCTTCTTCAAGGCGTTTAGCTAGTTCAGGGCCACCAGATTTAACTACTTTACCACCATACATAACATGTACTTTGTCAGGAGTAATGTAGTTTAATAAACGTTGATAGTGCGTAATCATTAATGCACCAAAGTCTTCACCGCGCATTTGGTTAATTCCTTTAGATACAACTTTTAAAGCATCGATATCTAAACCTGAATCAATTTCATCTAAAATAGCGAATTTTGGTTCTAACATCATTAATTGTAGAATTTCGTTACGTTTTTTCTCCCCACCAGAGAAGCCTTCATTTAAATAACGTTGAGCCATATCTTGATCAATATCTAAGAAATCCATCTCTTTATCCAATTTCTTGATAAATTGCATTAAATTAATTTCTTGTCCTTCTTCACGTTTAGCATTAATAGCAGAACGCATGAAATCGGCGTTTGTCACACCAGTAATTTCTGAAGGATACTGCATTGCTAGGAATAAACCTGCTTTAGCTCTTTCATCAACTTCTAATTCTAAAATATTAACGCCGTCTAATAATACTTCCCCTTGTGTCACTTCATAACTTGGGTGTCCCATGATTGCAGATGATAATGTTGATTTACCAGTTCCGTTAGGTCCCATAATTGCGTGTATTTCTCCTGTATTAACAGTTAAGTTTACACCTTTTAAAATTTCTTTATCCTCAATAGACACATGTAGGTCTTTGATTTCTAATGTTGATGACATTTATATTCCCTCCGTAAAATATAAAGTTTTCTTAACTAGTTTATAATAATTTTAATGTGTAGTCAAAAAGACTTAGTGAATTTCAATTCTCTTTATTATAACGCACTTAAGCACTAATATAAACTTTTTAAACCGTTTATTTAGATCAATTCTTTAAATAAAATTATTTTTATTTAACTCGTAAAATTTCATTAAATGATAAAGATGTGCTTAATTTCTCAATAGCCAATTTTTAGACATAATAAAGGTTTTCTTTCCCTAAAATTTGAATTTTGTGATATTATGCAGTTTAACCTTTAAATCTTTAATGAAAGGAGCTATTCATGAACAACTTCAAATGGATGAATATATTTAAAGGTTTTGGCATGGGTACGAGTGATTTAATTCCTGGTGTAAGTGGCGGAACAATAGCTTTACTACTTGGTATCTATGATGGGTTTATAAGTTCTATAAGCGGGCTGTTTTCGAAACGTTTTTGGCCAAGTTTCAAATTTTTACTTCCTATTATAATAGGAATGGGTTTAGCCATCGCTATATTAAGTAACTTATTTAACTATTTATTAAGCTATCACGAGATTCCGACCATGTTTTTTTTCACAGGATTGATTATTGGAATCATTCCATACTTACTAAAGATTTCTAACTTTAAGCGAACGTTTGAAACTAAACACTATCTAATGATTGTATTGGGAATTTTTATTTTGGTCATTATTACACTTTTAAATAATGGTGATAAACATTCTGGCGAAACATTAACTTTATCTTTTGGTCTTATTATTAAATATTTTATAGCTGGTATATTCGCCTCAAGCGCAATGTTATTACCCGGAATTTCAGGATCGTTTATGTTATTAGTATTTGGTGTTTATGGTACAGTTATGTTTTCAATTTCTGAACTCATGAAATTAAATTTCGCAGCATTACCTATCTTAATCATCGTTGGTTTAGGTATATTGACGGGATTTATGTTGTCTAGTCGTATTATTCAGTATTTCTTACACCATCATACTACGATGACGTTCGCATTGATCATTGGCTTAGTGATAGGTTCAATTTATGCAGTTTTCCCAGGCTATCCTGAAAATGGCTTAGCGTGGATAACTTCACTTTTAACAATGATTATTGGCTTTGTTGTTAGTTTTACCTTAGGGCAAATCACAGCAAAGTCTGAAAATCATTAGGTTTTACTTTATCTAAACAAAACAAAGCCCTCATGTACGTTACAGTACTTGAGGGCTTCTTTGATGCAACTAGATAATCTTATTTATCGCCTTTAAATTTATCAATTACATCGTTTGCTTTTTCTTTAGCGTTATCAACAACTTCTTTAGCTTTACCAGAAGTTTTATCTTCTTTACCTTCTTGTTCTAAATTTTTATTATCTGTAGCGTTACCTACTGTTTCTTTAATATTACCTTTAGCTTGTTCAAATTTATTATCTTCAGCCATTGTAATTTCCTCCTTTTGACTTTTATCTTTATAATTTATACCCTCTAAAATCTGAAATAAACATCTTTATACCGTTAATAGCTTAATTTTTATTTTAAAAAGATTGCTTTATACTTTGATTGTCATATACTAAAAGTATTAAAAATGATTTAAGGAGTGTCATTATGAATTTTGTTAATATTACATCTATGAGTGAAAGTGGACTCAATAAGAAAGTAAATCGTTTTTTAGAACACAATCCAAATATAGAAATTCTAAAATTTGATTATCAAATGGGATATGGTGGTGTCGGTGTAGGTATTCTATATAGAGCATTATAAGATTTAATTAAAAAATCACTCTCCTAACGCATACGTTAAGAGAGTGATCTATTGTTACTTAGCCGGTACTACTGCACCATCATATTTTTTATCGATATAATCTCTAATTTCTTTAGATTGAAGTACTTCCATTAAAGCTTTAATTTTCTTATCGTCTTTATGTCCTTTTTTAACTGCAATTAAGTTGGCATAAGGATTATCTTTAGCTTTTTCTAAAGCGATAGAGTCTTTTTTAGGACTTAATTTTTGATCAATTGCGTAGTTAGAATTAATGATGACTGCATCAGCTTTTTGGTTTTGATAAATTTTTGGTAAGTATTCAGCTGATTGTTTGTTATTAAATTTAATATCTTTTTTGTTTTCTTCAATATCGCTAAATTTAGCGTCTTCAGTCTTAACGCCTTTTTTAAGTTTAATTAAGCCTTCATCGACAAAGAATTTTAAGAAACGTCCTTGTTCAGCTGGGTTATTTGAAACGTAGACAGTTGCACCCTTAGGTAGATCTTTTAAACTTTTGTATTTTTTAGAATAAACTGCCATAGGTTCTAATTCTACATCTCCAGCAGATTCAATTTTGTATCCTTTTTCTTTACTTTCAGTTTTTAAATATGGAGTATGTTGGAAGAAGTTCGCATCAATTTCACCTTTATCTAACAATTTATTAGGTGTAGTGTAATCGTTAATTGTTTTAATCTTTAAGTCATAACCTTTTTTCTCAAGTAATGGTTTTGCTTTCTCTAAAATTTCAGCGTGAGGTGCTGGTGACGCACCTACTGTGATTGTTTTTTCTTTGTCACCACCGCCACCACAAGCAGCTAAAGCAACTGTTAATGCTAAAACTAAAATAATACCTAAAATCTTTTTCATTGAACCTTATCCCCTTTTCTTTAGCGTTTATCAATTTTATTTGTAAGCCAATCCCCAAGGAATTGAATTATAAATACAATAATTAAGATGAATACAGTAGAAACTAATATGACATCATTTTGATTTCGAGTAAATCCTGTTAGGTATGCTAAGTTACCTAAACCACCTGCACCAATCACACCAGCTATAGCAGTTGAACCAACCAAAGCAATAGCAGTTACTGTAATACCTGAAACTAAAGCTGGCATCGCTTCAGGAAGTAACACTTTTCGTACTACAGTCCATGTGTTAGCCCCCATTGACCAAGCCGCTTCAATTACACCTTTATCAATTTCTTTAAATGCAATTTCTACTAAACGAGCATAGAATGGAGCTGCACCGATTATGAGTGCAGGTAATGCACCTGTAGGTCCGCTAATAGTACCTAAGATGACGCTCGTAAATGGTATAAGTAATAAAATTAAAATAATGAATGGTATTGCTCTAAATAAGTTGACTATAAATGAAACAATTGTATAGAAAATTCGAGCTGCCGGTGAATGACTTTTCGCAGATAGGAAAAGTAACACACCCAGAATCAAGCCAAATATAAAAGCAAAAATAGTAGAAACAATTGTCATATAAAGCGTTTCTAAGATAGCTTGCCAAACATCCGGCCATTGAACGTTAGGCATTGTAAACATTTCTTGAAAAATTTCGCCATAAGACTTACCCATGTCTCAACACCTCCACATTCACATGTTGTTCATGAAGATCATTTTTAAAATGTTCAAAACTATCATTATTAATATGTGGAATATGAATGACTAAGAACCCTATAGAACCATTTCTAGTATTTTTAATATTCGCCTCAAGAATATTTACATCTATATTGTGTGTTTTCATAATGTACGAAACAATAGGTTCGGTCGTATTATCACCAGTAAAGTTTAATCTCACTATGTAAGAATCACTCGCTAATGGTTCTAATTCATCTAGAGACTCTTCGAAATCATCATTTAAATCATCTTTGACGAACCGTTTTGTAACTGAGTGTTGAGGATTCTCAAACACTTCACTTACTTTGCCTTGTTCTATAACTTTACCGTTTTCCATTACTGCTACTTCATCACAAATGCGTCTAATCACGTGCATTTCATGTGTAATTAAAACGATAGTAAGATTCTGTTGTTCTCTTACCTTCAGTAATAAATCTAAAATTTCATCAGTGGTTTGAGGGTCTAAAGCACTTGTAGCTTCATCACATAATAAAACATCAGGATCATTTGCTAGTGCTCTAGCAATACCTACTCTTTGTTTTTGTCCCCCTGATAACTCTGATGGATAAGCACTTTCTCGTCCTTTCAAACCTACCAATTCTACAAGCTCAAGTGCTTTTTGCTTCGCTTTATTACTAGGTACGCCTGCTATTTCTAGCGGGAAGGTAATATTTTTTAAAACGTTTCTTGACCATAATAAGTTGAAATGTTGGAAAATCATACTTACTTTTTGACGTTTTTTACGTAACTCTGATTTAGATAACTTACTAATATTGTCCCCATCAATAATTACATCTCCTGAAGTTGGAGCTTCCAAGTTATTGAACATTCTTATTAGTGTACTTTTACCAGCACCAGAGAAACCAATAACGCCAAAAATTGAGCCTGATTCAATATTTAAATCAACGTGATCAACTGCAAGAACATCTTTGTTCTTAGTATGATATCGTTTAACAATTTGATTTAACTCAATCACGTTAATAGCCTCCTTAAATTGCATATGTAAATTAAAAAATGCTTTCTCAACTTATAGAGAGTTGAGAAAGCATTCAAAAATCTTCTTTCTCTCATCTTCTAAAGTTGAACTTTATGTGAATTGGCACCATTTCTATATCAGACGGTTGCCGGGCTTCGTAGGGCACATCCCTCCACCTCTCTCGATAAGAGTTGTCGCATCATTTAATTTGTATTAATCCTACCATCGTACTAGAGTTTCGTCAATAATTATTTTAAATTTTCTAACAAATAAGGAACTGACTGAAACGCATAAATTCTATTTTCCTCTTGATCCTTATTCATTACCAATAACACAGGAACTGACATTATTTCTTTTTCTTTACTAAAATCCGGATGGAAATTTAAATCTACTTTCTTAATAGGTAGCTGAACGATATCGTTAGCAATATCTAACATTCTTTCAGAGACCTTACAAGTCCCGCACATAGGAGTATATCCGAATATAAGATGTTTATCTTCATTATAGTTTTCTGTTATATCTTCGAGATCGATTGTACTACTCATTAACTAAAACTAACCTTTCAGTGTTTAAATTAGGCATTAGATTCTTCTCTTTCCGCACCGCGAAACCATATCTATTTAAAACATTAGCTAAATAGTTTTTAGGACATTTAGCTACTTCACAGTATGTTTTATCAACATATATATGTTCACTTTCACTTAAATATCGCTTAAACCATTTTCTAATTTTTTCTCCTTCATCATCAGAATCTGCAAGAACATAAACTTGTTTGCCATAAAGTGATTCTATCATATCATCGATTTTATCTATACTCATGGTCCCATGGGTACAAATAATACTTACTGGTTCTGCAATAACTTGTTGCACGCGTTTCTTATCCGACTTACCTTCAACAATGATAACTTTATTCACAATAGTCATGTCAATCCACCTTCTAAGAGTCGATAGTTAACTGTCACTTACATCATTCACAGAATCCTCAAAAACTAAACATTTTAGAAACACTTAGCATTTTTAATGCTTAGTGTTTCTTATGCATGAGCTTTAGCTCAGGCGTTCCTTAATTCACTTAGCATTTTTAATGCTTAGTGTTTCTTTTGCATGAGCTTTAGCTCAGGCGTTCCTTAATTCACTTAGCATTTTTAGTGCTTAGTGTTTCTTATGCATGAGCCTTGGCTCAGGCGTTCCTTTACTCACTTAGCATTTTTAAGGCTTAGTGTTTCTTATGCATGAGCCTTGGCTCAGGCGTTCCTTTACTCACTTAGCATTTTTAATGCTTAGTGTTTCTTATGCATGAGCCTTGGCTCAGGCGTTCCTTTACTCACTTAGCATTTTTAATGCTTAGTGTTTCTTATGCATGAGCCTTGGCTCAGGCGTTCCTTTACTCACTTAGCACTTCAGTGCTTAGTGTTTCTAAGGTAATCTAAAAAAACTCCTTGATTATATAAATCGAGGAGTTTAAACATACTATTCACCAATCATTTCAGAATATTGCTCTGCTGATAATAATTGATCTAATTGACTTTGATCACTAATTTCTACTTTAACCATCCATGCTTTTTCATATGGTGATTCATTTACAAATTCAGGACTATCTTCTAATTCTTCGTTAACTTCAACGATTTTACCTGAAATAGGCGCATATAATTCAGAAACAGTTTTAACTGATTCAACGCTACCAAAAGTATCGCCTTCATTTAATTCTTCATCTTTTTCAGGTAATTCAACGAATACGATATCACCTAATTCATTTTGAGCATATTCTGTGATTCCAATAGTAGCTACATTATCTTCTACTTTGACCCATTCATGTTCTTTAGAATACTTAAATTCGCTCGGTACTGCCACGAGAATCCCCTCCTAATTATTAATTACATTTTAATGATGCCACACTGATATTATTCAATCAACTAATATCTAAAAGATTTAATATGATAAAATTCGTGTTTATTTATGTAAAATAACATATTCGCATCATTTCAGTTTATAATGTTCACTTTTAAAATAAATATTTAAATACTATAACCAAATATCTTTATACTGATCTTCTTTAAATCCTAAAGTGATTTTTTCTCCAGAGATAGCTAATGGACGTTTTACCAACATTCCATCAGATGCTAATAAATCTAATTTTTCATCATCTGACATGTCTTTAAGTTTATCTTTCAAATTAAGTTCACGATATTTAGCGCCATGAGTGTTAAATAATTTATTAACTTCAACACCTGTTTTCTCAATAATATCTTCAAATTCTTTTTTAGTTGGTGTATGTTGTACGATATCAATAGGTTCATAGCTCACACCATATTCATTTAAAAATTTAGCGGCTTTCTTACAAGTCGTACAATTTGAATATTGATAAAATTTAATCATTCGTTTGTTACCTCCTTCTCTTTATTAAGACAAATATATCATTTTCTTTAAGAAAACGCTCTACTTTTTAAGCTAATATTTTTATAAAAAAGATATCATTCGTTATAATAAATTTACTAATGACGAAAAGGAGCATATAACGATGCAAGGTATTCATAAAACAGAAGACTTTAATTCAACAATAAATAGTAAAGAACCAGTTATTATCAAATTCGAGGCAGATTGGTGCCCAGATTGTAAAGCAATGGATATGTGGATTGACCCTATTACAGAAAAATATAATAACTATGATTGGTATGTAGTTGATCGCGATGAGTTAGAAGATGTTACTACTGAAAATGATGTTATGGGTATACCAAGTATTTTGATTTTCCAAAATGGTGAAAAATTAGCGCATTTACATTCAGCTAATGCGAAATCACCAGAACAAGTTGAATCTTTCCTAGATGAAAATTTAAATAAATAAAATTAGAGCTTTCTCTACAAAATTATAGTAGAGAAAGCTCTTTTATATACTTTGTTGAATTTAAAATGATTACTCGAACTTAGTAATTAAATTTTTATTCTTACGTTTAGCTTTAGTTGGCTCAACTTCTAAATCTGTTAAATACATGAAACCAGCTAACATTTCATCGTCTTGAATATCCAAAGCTCTACGCACTTTAGGTTCAAAAATATAGTGCGGTGACTTCCAACACGTACCAATACCCGCTTCATAAAGCAACAGCATTAAGTTTTGGGCAAACGCACCAAATGCAAAGTAATTTTCTCTATTTTGTCTTTGTCTAGGATCACCTTTCAAGATGAGTAGTAATAATCCACCTAAATTTGTAACTGCATTATAATGGTCTTCTCTCTTTTCAGGATGATCTGGAAATGCAAATCGAGTGATGTCATGACTAAAATCACCTAATTTATCCTTTGAAACATGAACGACTCTCCAAGGTTCACGCATTCCATGATTTGGAGCGTCTGTAGCTTTTTCGATAGCATCATATAATGCCTTATCGTCAATCACCATATCATGTTTAAATTTTTTAATACTTCTTCTATTAGATATAGCTTCTTGTAATTCCACTTTAATTCGCTCCTTCTACGTTCGTTGATAACAATTATCAATTATAAGTCACAAAACTATTAAATTCAACTTATTCGTTTATAATTGATAAAATTCAAGTTGTTGTTTCAAAGCCTTTACATGAATCTGACCAGGAGCTTGCGGCTCACCCAAGCAACCGTATGTAATTGATCCTCCAAACACCCCTTGTGCAACGCGACTTACTAAACCAAGATGAGACATAGATATCCCGATAACTTTATAAGGAATATTATCAGAGGTCACACTCATCGCTTCTAATAAATGCAGAACATCCTCTTTGTTATTTGGCATTACTGCTAGTTTTAAATATTGTGGTGCTAATTTTTGCATTTTGAAATAAATGAATTTAATCTCCTCTAACGTTGGAGTTTCTTGAAAATTATGATGCGATAACACTACATGTAAATTTTTTTCTTGAGCGTCACTGATTATTTGAGCATATTGCTCTATATCTATAGCTCCGCTCCATTCAATATCGAGTAATTCAAATTGAGCATATTCTATCAATAGCTTAAGAATATTAACATATTCTGTTTCTTCAATATTTCCTTTACCACCTTGATTATAGGTACGATAAGTCACTAGAATCTTAAAATCTAAATTTAATCCTCTTAATTGTTGAATTACAGCACCAACATTTTGAATAGTAAAGTGCGCCCACTGATCTATACGTAATTCTACAATATCTATATAGTCTTTATTTTTTATTATTTCGTCTAAACATCTTTGTGTTATTGTTTCCTCTGGAGAAATTGTGACTGCAACATCTACTTGTGTCATGGTATCCCTCGATTCATAAGAATGATATTAAGATTATTTTATATTAATTTATTTATCACTTACAAATGATGTTTAGGAGGTTGATTTTCAATTTAAAAATTCAATCATGATTTAAAAAATCTACCTCCGGGTACTATAAGAATATATAAAGATTTAGGAGGTAATAATAATGGCAGTTCAATATGAAACTAAAGCTACAAACGTTGGTGGACGTAAGGGACATGTCCATACTGACGATAATGCAATTAATGTTGATGTATTACCACCTCAACAAGCTGATGGGAATGCTACAAATCCTGAGCAATTATTTGCAGCAGGATATGCTTCATGCTTTAATGGTGCGTTCGACCTTATCTTAAAACAAAATAAAGTTCGCGACGCTGAACCAGAAGTTACGCTTACAGTCCGTTTAGAAGACGATCCTAACGCTGAGAGTCCAAAATTAGGTGTGGACATTGATGCAAAAGTGAAAAATGTTTTATCTCAAGAAGATGCTGAGAAATATTTACAAGATGCACATGAATTCTGTCCATATTCAAAAGCAACTCGCGGTAACATTGATGTCAACCTAAACGTAGAAGTTGTCGACTAATCATTCGTCACATCAATTAAATATTTAAGTGTTAAGTTAAAGCTACCAACATTGTTATAGAATTGTTGGTAGCTTTTTTTCATCTTCTAAATGGTTCATTTGTACAAAAATTTTTGAGTTTAAGTTTAATTAAAATTTTTTATTAAGATTCAGTAAACATAATTGTTTATTTACACTATCTGATAAAATAGTATGTAGTTAAACCCTTTTTAAATATTTGTATAGATGAAATTTCAAAATAATATTTTTATAATTTGAATTTCCGCATAATTAAATTACTACAAATGCTTTTTGTTAATATAAAACGATTATTGCGTATTTTTAATAATTCTTTTATTATGTATTTGATAAGTATCTTTATCTAAAGATATAATATATTTTCTTTGAACCTGGAGGTCAACATGAAAAATATCCGTGTATTAAATATTGATGATTTAGAATCTTATAAAGAATTAATGTCAAACGGCTATCATAATTATGCTTGGGATCAATTTTATTTAGAACATGTTACTGAAGAGTGTTTGAAATCTATTCTCTCGGAAGAAACTAAGTATTTAAACGTTTTCGGTGCATTTGACAATGATCATCTTGTTGCAACATGCACATTAAAACAAATAAAATTTGTTGGAAAGCGTCATAAAGCGGTTTTAGAGAATAATTTTGTAAAAGATAATGATGAAATAATTAATAGAGAACTCATTAATCACATTATTGAATTCGCTAAAACACAAGGTATTGAAATGTTGATGACCACAATCGCTTCAAATAACATTAGCGCTAAAATATTTTTCAGTTCACTCGGGTTCGAAAATTTAGCTTTTGAAAAAAATGCCAGTAAAATTGGTGACGAATATTTAGATGAAAACTGGCTAATTTACTACATTTCTGAAATTCCATCAAACTCTTAATGAAATATACTCTAAACATGCGTACATGGGGTATTAAAGATTTATACCCTATCTACGGGAGTATGTTTCCTCTACAATCTAACTTTTCTATTCATTTTTAAAAGCTATTGACATTGTGATTTTTATCAATTATATTGATTCTAAATTATCAGAATTTTCATCTTTTTAAAGACTGGCGATGATATTATGAGCGAAGCAATAATACACGGTTTTCTATTAGCTATAGGATTAATTCTACCCTTAGGCGCACAAAATGTTTTCGTGTTTAATCAAGGAGCAAATCAATCTAAGCTAATTAAAGCTTTTCCAGCAGTTATCACAGCTGGAATATGCGATTCCATACTGATTAGCCTAGCAGTTATCGGTGTCTCTTTAGTACTTATGTCACTACCTCTATTACAAATCGTAATCTACATAATTGGACTTATTTTTTTACTTTATATGGCGTGGACACTTTGGAATGCAAACCCTGATCCTGTTAAACAAGAAGGTGGACTCTCAACAACACAACAAATAAGTTTTGCTTTATCTGCCTCTCTATTGAATCCACATGCAATTATGGACACTATTGGCGTTATTGGTACAAATGCGTCTACTTACGAAGGTAATGACAAATTTGCTTTTACTTTGACATGTATATTTGTTTCATGGCTCTGGTTTATCATCTTAGTTTTATTAGGTAGAACAGTTGGAACTATTGATAAATCAGGTAAATTATTAATGGTGATAAACAAGTTATCTAGCATTATCATAATCATTGTTTCAATAATAATAATTAAAAAATTATGTCAACTTCTTTTTTAATGCAAATAAGCTCAAATCCGTATTAATTTACCGATATATATACGGATTTGAGCTTATTATTCTATACGCTCGGGTTAATAATTTCTATAAATCTAAAATGATTACCATCATATTCGAATTTTAAGATATGACAATTACCTATATCATAAGTGCTGCCTTCTCGCTTGCCTAATACCTTTCTAATAAATAAACCAATCGTACTACCATGACTTACTGCTAAGGCTGTTTGATTTGTTTGATTAACAATGACATCTTCTAGCGTTTCAAAAACTCTAGATTCCACCTCTGATTTTGATTCGCCACCAAATGGCACTACATGATCACCATATAAATTTTCTGGCTCTTTAATTGTCTTCAGTAATTCAATACTTTCCCCTTCAAATAGACCAAAACCCCATTCTTTAATACCTTTTAATCTTTTATAATTTTGATTGGGCACTGCATTTTCTAAAGTTTCACAAGCACGTTCTTGTGATGAAGAAACTAACGTATCAAAAGTTATATGATGTTTTTCAAAATATTCTTTAGCAGACTGTGCTTGCGCTACTCCTAATGCTGTTAATGGTGAATCACTAGCCCCTTGAATTCTCCCTTTTAAATTAAAAACTGTTTGACCATGTCTCATTAAGTATAATGTTTTAGTCACATTAACCACCTCTTCACTACAATGACTTACTTTTCCTATTTATGGGATTCCTTCAACTTCTTTTTCAATATTCATTTAATCACTATGAAAATGAGATGTAAATAACTTCTAGTAATATACAAATTTGTTTAAATGCATATTAAATAGTTTGAAATTTGTGAGTATGGGTATAACTTAACATCAGATTTACATTTACTAAAGGAGTGTCTATAATGGATAGTCATAATCAATGCAATTATGTAAATCCTAATTCAGTCTCATTAGATTGGGAATGTTTTATTATTAGTAAAACTGACATGCTATTAGATGGCGTTCCAAGAGAATTGATTAATGCATGGTTAGATAAAGATCTTATCGAACCTTTTTCTATTAGAAATAACGAAGTTAATTTTAAAACTAAAGATGTATGGAAAGCGCTTAATACCCATAATTGGTATTACTCAAATTAATTTATATAAACTAATTGCTCTATTCGTACTTTCAATTAACTGATGATCTCTATAGTGATCTAGCACATATGCTCGAATGACTTTATTATTTTTTTCTTCTCGGGGAAAATGGATATCATCTAAAATGTAATTTGCTAAACTACCTAAAGGTGTATCATCATTTAAAAAACCTAAAATAAAATCATAAAAGGTCATTTCCTCTCAACCCCTTTTACTTATTAATAGCTAAGTTATATAGTCTTACTTTTTATCATACCAAATTACTCGAGATTGTCTATGTGCAAAATTTTACTTTTGCACTTTTTTTGATATACTTTTTTAAAATTCTTCACATATGATTACATTAAAAATATATTTCACAATCGAAATTATTTCCTTTTAGTAATAATTTGTTATTAGATTTCTTTTAAATTTTTATGTCATAAATGACTCCAAATCTTCAATATGACTTTGTATCATTTACAAACAAAGTAAACCTTCTAATTCATTTGTTTTACAATACCTCGTAATTATGAGTAAATTAAAATGTAAATTGTATATAATTAAAAATAATTGATTTACCTGTGAGTATTTAATGATATTATAGTATGTAAAAGATTTTGTGCTATACGTGTCTAATGAGGTGGCCACCTATGAAAGTATTTAGTATCAATGTGATTAATATTATATTAACCATATTATTTGTAGCCTTTAATGTGCTTATAACATATAACGCTAATGTTGATAATCAACTATGGTTGATACCAGGACTATGTATTTGTGGCGTCGCTTTATTCACTAGTCTAATCATAGCTATTATTTACACTGACTTACTAAGCGAAATATTATTTTTCATAAATATTGTATTAGCACTTTACTATATTTATCCTATTTTTTACGACTTCTTGTAATTAAGTAACTTTTAGATAAGGAGGGAATAAATGTGAGTTTGCATTTTCAAATATTGTTGTGGCTAGCAATTATATTTATTGTCGCTGGGGCTATAATTTTGACAATCATGCTTAAAACTAAGAAAGCAGAAAGAAAAGAATCTTATTTAGGATTTACTGTAATATTCTTGATTTTTGGATTCGCTATGCTTATTTACACACTGATTTTTGGGTTATAAGTAAGGTTTAAGTAGAATAATATTAATTTTAGCTAAGTCTTTAATTATTGACTTAGCTTTTTTATATGCTTTTTAAAAATGAAGTTTATTTTACATCAACAGTCATTTATTATAATAATTAATTTAGTATATTAATTTAAGGAGTTTTCACTACAAATGAAAACAAAATATAAGCTAATCATGTTATTAATAGCTTTGTTTATAGTACTTGCAACTTTATTTTCAATAAAAGTTTTTAATAAAGACAAAGAATCTTTCGAAACCATCAATACTAAAGACTTTAAGCTTCAACCTGGCGATATTATAATTACAAAAGGACCTGTATTATTCGGTTTCTTTGGTCATTCAAGTATAGCCATCGATGAAGATACTGTACTTCAAATCGAAGGGCCTGGCGATAAACCTATAACAGAATCCTTTGAATCATATCAACGTCGTTTCGGTACTGGAAAGGACGATTGGATAAAAGTGTATCGTAGTGTAAAACCAAATGCTGGCCAAAAAGCAGCAAATTGGGTGAAACGTAATTATGAAAATAGTGATAGTCGTTATCTTGTTACGCTGAATTTGAAAAGTCAAAAATTCACTTATTGCACTAAAATAATTTATCAAGCTTATAAATATGGCGTAGATAAAAACGCCGTGAGTGATCATGGATTATATATCATTTCACCATATGCATTAAAGGACAACTTTACTCATGACTATCGTTTAAAGTTAGTTAAAAATATTAAAAATTGAACCCTCCATAAAACAAAGTGAGCGACTCACCTATTGTTCAAGGAGGGTTTTTAGAAAGCTAAACTTCTTTAAAATAATTAACGAATTGTTCATTTCTATCTAATAAATCTAAATAAGAAATTGAGCTAAATGGGATAATTCGCGTGCAATTCTTAAGTGGATAGATGATGATTTCATTTTCATAATCAACGTGAATATCATTCTCTAATACGATTTTCTTATTCCCAACGACCACTGCTACTGCTTTAAAACTATCATCATTCAAATATCTTCTCAATAATTCTTTATCCATAACAACATCACATCCCTTTATTATAAAAATAGCACATTATTGTTAAGGGAGTGTGAAAACAATCTAATTATTTAATTAATTCATAATATTTTTAGAAAATATTGCTATAGTGTGCATGTGACTTAGAGCGTTCACTTAAGATTTTTTCTCATTTTAAATAAATAAAATGGCGATTGGTTGATTTCTCCTACAATTGAAAAGCCAAATTTCTTATAGACACTCAGAGCTTTCTTATTATCTTGAACTACTGTTAGTGATAATTTGTCAAAACCATTATTTATAGCAAGGCGCTCAGCAAATTTTAATAATTTTGTTCCAACGCCCTTACCTCTTGCTTCGGGAAGAGTTGCAAGCATACTCACATGAAATTCATCTTTCTCTCCCTCATCCATTGTAATTAAAGCATATATTTTTTTGAGATTGGATAAAATAATTTTTAATGATTTCAATTTTTTCATTTTAATTATTTCAATTACAGTTTGACACATTGATTTTTCTAATTTAACTAGAGAAGTACATGTAATGGCACCTAAAACTTGCCCCTCTTCTTTAGCTACATAAGAAATATCATGACTAAATCGGTTCCCCTTCTTTTGCCATAAATGTTGCAACTGTTTATTTAACCGTTCATTCGATGTTTCTCCTAAAAAGACTTGTGCCATTTCATCAATCGCTAAGTGAGTTAATTTTCCTCCTTCCTTATCACTTGATTGAGCGCGTTTAATCTGAATATCCTCCACTTTATCACCTTCGTAAATTATTTTTAAAATAAAAAATACATTGAATTAACAATAATTGTTTACCCTATTAAAGTAAGTTCAATTATTTTTATATAGAAATTAAAAGATGAAATACTTGTTTATTTAATAAAATCATTGTTATCATTTATGAGTTAAATTATTGAAAATAAAGGAGATAAAATGAGCAATAAGGGCAGTCTATATTCAAAACTTTATTATTTAGCTATAGCGTTAATTATCATCGCTATCATAGTAGTGGTTTTGATTTTTTATAACACTAGAAAATCAGCTTCTAAACCCTCAAGCGACCGCTATAGTGATTTCGAAGAATTAAAAAAGAATACTACTAAAAATAAGGATTGGAGAATTGTAACGAAATATAGAAAGGATAATAATATTTTACTTACAGCCATTCACGGTGGCGGCATAGAACCAGGTACAACTGAACTTGCAAGACGTGTATCGAACGTAGGTAAATATAACTTTTATTCATTTGAAGGTATACGTAAACATAATAATGATCAACTTCACGTGACTTCAATGAATTACGATGAACCAAAATTGATTAAAATGTTAGAAAAATCTAAGGAAACAATCTCTATCCATGGTTCTTCCGGAGATGATCCTATCGTGTATATAGGTGGTAAAGATACCAAAATGTCAAAATCTATTGCAAAGGCATTACGTAAGAAAGATTTTACTGTTAAAGAAAGTCCGAAAGAACTTAACGCACAATCTGATGATAATTTTGTAAATAAAAATGATACAGATTCAGGAGTACAACTTGAATTAACCACTGCGCAGCGTGAGGAATTTTTCAAGCATCATAAACTAGACTCAACAACCCGAGGTAATCCTAAAAAATATACTAAAGATTTTTATAAGTTTGCTAACGCTGTAGAAAAAGGTATAAAAAGAGCTAAATAAATCTTAAATCATCTTCTATCTACACATAGAAATTTTATTAAAAATCATTCTTTTTAGCGTTACTACAAGTACGTATCTAGGGTATAAAGTGATATGTATTTTGTGTGGAGGGATAAATTTATGGATGAACTAACTAAAGAACAAAAATATACAGTCGCTAAGTTTTATAAATTATATATGGAACGATCAAATGAAGGATTATCTGAAGAACAATCTAATGACTTTAAAGATTCCGTAACTACTCAAGATGATTACTTCTGTGACCGCAAATATGATGATTTTATTCATAACTGTAAAGTGCTTATAGACGAGGGCTACCTAGAAGGAAATATTGAAGGTCACACAATATATAATATTAAATTAACTACCAAAGCTTTTACAGAAATTGAAAAAAGCTTTGGTTAATATTTTTAGTAAGGTGATTTTTAATGGATAATTGGAAAATTGATAATCATTCAAGTCGTAAATTTTTAATTCAAAAAAATGATGGTGAATTATCAATTGTAGAACCATTAGATAATGGTGCGTTTAAAATACTTGCTGAAATTAATTTATCTAATGAAAACGATGTAAATATTTATGACAATAATTTGTATGTTTCAGTGAGATTAGAACAAGAAGAAATTAGTATATTTGATATTCAAAAAATGTGATCTTAAAAATTGTGATAATTCTATATTTAATGAATTATCAATTTATGTTAACAAAACTTTAATAATCATTTTATTATTGTTAAACGAATAAAATAGCCATAAATATAGTTTTATGGTAATCTATATGTGTTGCACTCTGTGAGTGTTTAACATTACTTCTTGTTGTCGCCGTACAGACTTTAATTTTCGTCATTATTAAAGTACTGTACAGGCGATTTTTTATTTGTAATAAAGACAAAGCTACTCAAAAAATGTTCTTTTTGCTCTAAGTCATAAGAAATAAAAAAAGCTGCACTTTGCAGCTCTTCCTATAATATCTCATCTAATTGTTTTACTAAAATAGGCGTATACAAGTAACGGTATCCTTTTTTGGTTGGATGAGAATCATCTGCCATCATTTCTTTATCACTTTTAGCTAATTTATTAAGTTCATCATTATTATAAACATCAATAATATGTATATCCCATTTTGTTTTAAGCCGATAAAGATGATTAACTAATTGCTTGTAAGTCACATCATTTTCTCTAATACAAGTATAAAAAATGACTGGACAACACCATTTAGTCTGAACATACTTAATAATATATTCAATCGCACCTAATGTTGTCTCAGTATCAAAACTTTCAAGATTAAAAGACTGACTCATTTCACCTATTTCATAACCAAATCTTGCATCATTAGTAGATAACTGACATACAACAGCATCAATTTTGGTATTCACAAAGTTTAATTTTCTTAGTCGATTTAAATAACTATTTTTATTTTTTCCAGCTAATGTTGTTCCAGATTTAGCCTCTTTAATTCCCTTCACTTCATATTCTGTTGTAAGATATTCAACAAAAGAAATCCCTTTCGAAGCCGCCCCATAAGTTATAGAAGATCCTAAGAAGATTATTTTTTTCCCATTAAGATTATCGTCATCTTTTTTCATATCAAGTTTGGGATTATAATAGTCTTTATTACCATTGATTATATTGAAAATATTTTTTAAAGACTTCAACATAGTTGGTACTTCATTCAATAACATTTTTGCTTTATACATGTACTCCTCCTTATATTTATATATCCGTAAAATTTACTATTTTATATATTTTATCATTTTATTAGATTATGGCTATTATTTTTTTACAAATTAAAAAAGCCCTCCTAAGAGCGCTTAAAAATTTATAATTACATTTTAACAACGTTTGCTGCTTGTTCACCACGTTCGCCTTCAACGATGTCGAATTCAACGTTTTGGCCTTCTTCTAAAGATTTGTAACCGTCTTCTACGATTGCTGAGAAATGAACGAATACATCTCCACCATTTTCTCTTTCAATAAATCCAAAGCCTTTTTCTGAATTAAACCATTTAACTGTACCGTTATTCATATAGAATACCTCCGTGTGCTATTGCCCTAAATATTTGTAACAAATCCATTAATTAAAAGAGAATATTCTATAAAAATAATTCCACAATCAACTTCACGTTCTTTATTACTTAATAACCACTATACGCTTATTTTGAAATAAGTAAAGTCTTTTCCATGATTTTATTAAATTAATTGGTTCTGTTGCAAAGTTGAATTTATAGTATAATTTTAACAAAAAGGAGTCTTCTGTATGAACTATTTCAGATATAAACAATTTAACAAGGATGTTATCACTGTAGCCGTTGGCTACTATCTAAGATATGCATTGAGTTATCGTAATATATCTGAAATATTAAGGGAACGTGGTGTAAACGTTCATTATTCAACGGTCTACCGTTGGGTTCAAGAATATGCCCCAATTTTATATCAAATTTGGAAGAAGAAGCATAAAAAAGCTTATTACAAATGGCGTATTGATGAAACGTACATCAAAATAAAAGGAAAATGGAGCTATTTATATCGTGCTATTGATGCAGAGGGACATACATTAGATATTTGGTTGCGTAAGCAACGAGATAATCATTCAGCATATGCGTTTATCAAACGTCTCATTAAAAAATTTGGAAAACCTCAAAAGGTAGTTACAGATCAGGCACCTTCAACGAAGGTAGCAATGGCTAAAGTAATTAAAGCTTTTAAACTTAAACCTGACTGTCATTGTACATCGAAATATCTGAATAACCTCATTGAACAAGATCACCGTCATATTAAAGTAAGAAAGACAAGATATCAAAGTATCAATACGGCAAAGAATACTTTAAAAGGTATTGAATGTATTTACGCTCTATATAAAAAGAACCGCAGGTCTCTTCAGATCTACGGATTTTCCCCATGCCACGAAATTAGCATCATGCTAGCAAGTTAAGCGAACACTGACATGATATATTAGTGGTTAGCTATATTTTTTACTTTGCAACAGAACCGGTTATTTTAAAGAAAAGGAGTGCGCAGTAGTTTAAACTACTGCGCACTTTGTATCACATGTTAAACCTTTTAATTACTTAAGACCTGCTGCTGTTAAGAAAGCATCGATTAATTGTGCACCATTATTGACAATATCTGAAGCACCATTTCCAAGGAAGTGTGTAATTGCTTCTTTGGCACCAGATACAGATCCGAAAATGTTACCAATTGCTGAACCTAAATTTTGAAATTGTTCTTGCATGACAAATGCCTCCTAAAAATAGATTTTATGAAGTTTTATATCGCTTCACACCTTAAATGTAATAAACTTTAGAGACAATGTCAAAGATTTAAAATCATTATGTATTATATATTTCTTAGTAAAAGTCCAAAATACAAGAACCAAAAAATTCTTTAGAAATACCATAACTTAAGTAAACTTAATATTAACTGCTTTATATTGAACTTTTTAGTATCTTTTTATAAACCTTTTCAAATATGATTTAATCCTTAGAGCGACAGCAAATTTCATAACATAAAAATAATGATCTTTTTGGAGTGATATATGTCGAACGGAACTGTTATTTATCATAATGAAATGAATTTGGTTCCTTTGAGAAAATTTACTTCTGTTGAAATAGATTTATTTTTCGCTATGTGTAATAAGCTAAAAGAACAAGATACTAATAAATTATATTTAAGTTTTGAAGAACTTAAATATTTAAGTAATTATAACTATGAAACTAGAAATATTAATCGTTTTATTGGAGATTTACAAAATATTTATAAAAAGATGCTCGAGATAACTTATCGAAGAGAAGATGAGGATGTAATAGAGTTTTTTGTACTTTTCAATCACTTTAAAATTCATAAAACGGAGAAGTATCTTGAAATTTCCACTAATCCTGACTTAAAGTTTGTTTTAAATGATATTACTCGTAATTTTACAAAATTCGAATTAAAAGAACTGACTAATAATTTAAAATCTTCGTACTCTAAAACCATGTTTCGCTTACTTAAACAATATAAACATACTGGATAAAATTATCAATAGAAGATTTTAGAACTCGATTAGACGTATCAAAGTCTTATCAAATGTGTGACATTACTAAACGTGTATTAAAGCCAATATCTAAAGAGCTTACACCTATTTTTAATAATCTTAATATTAATAAAGTTAAAGCTAAAAAAGGTCGAAAAATTGAATACTTAGAATTTATCTTTGACGCTGAGAAACGTATTTACAACAAACGACAACCACAAATAACTAATATAGGTAAGTCGCGCTAATATACTAATCGTGAGAAAACACCTAGATGGCTTGAAACTGGTTTATATAAGGGACAACATGCTCATACAGACTATGACCCTCAATTAAAAAAAGATCGAGAAGCATTTCAACGTCAATTAGAAGAAAAATGGGAGGATAATTAAAAACTACATGTAGCAAAAGTAGTTCTTAAGAGACTCAACCTCTTGATATAACAAGGAAATTAAATTTTATCTCATGGTTTACAACAAAAATGACTTTAGGTAAGACGTTTAAATGCCTCTATACCGTATCCTATCATAAAAGATTTATTATTATATAATATATAAGATATTTAAGAAAAACAACATTCAATATACTTTTTATACATGTCTATACTAAACAATTGCATATTTAATACAATACTTATAAATACACTTGTTAAAATTGCGTTTCACTATTTACATTTAAATTCTCCTATACATTTACA
>JFZS01000340.1:0-26205 GCA_000709145.1 Balansia obtecta B249 | reverse complement strand
CGCAACAAACTCTGCTGGGTCTCATAGTTGACGGGGGCCTTGAATTCACGGAGCGCCATGGTGAGCTGCTGTTGCTGTCGAGATGGTAAGTGATGAAGGATGCGCGATCGCGATCGCGGCGCCTCATGAGATTTGAAGTGGAGTGAGTGGGCTGAGTTGTGAAGGGATGCGCAAGAGAAGAAGCGCCGGCGCAATAATGAACTCCAGACGCGTAACTTTACGCGTTTGTGCTACCAGTTGACCGGAGAAATCAATTAAAATTACCTAGGTACCAAGGTACCAAAGGTACCGACCAGCCACACACAGCACATGGCATCTGTGGCTGGGGAGGGACGCTTTCGGCCGTGATCAGGTGAGCAGATGCAGGGCACGGAGCCGTGTCGCCGACGGGTGCGCCGGCCGTCGGCGCGGTTGACCTGGTTGACCTGGTTGACCTGGTTGGTCGGCACGTGGATATACCTCGGTCTGGGTCCGGCGGCTCGTCGCATCGTCACCCTCTCGAGCATCTCGAGCTGCCCGGCTCTGGAACCCGCTCCTTCGCTTTCCATTGCGCGTACACCTCTCCCTCCTGCAGCTGGCCCAAACTGTGCAGATTGAGCTGCAACGTCCGGTAACTGCCAGCGAGCTCCTCGGAATGGCCCCCAGGAAGAACGCGCAGTCGACCACTGCTGAGCTCTCCCTGGTCCATTTGAAGAACTGCCTCGTCAATCTCCCAAACTCACTCGTCTCATTACTGCTCAATTTGAATACGGTACGCTGTTCTTCATCTTTACTAAGCCAGCTCCTTACCACGTCTCTGACCTGCCACGTTTTAATTCATACAGCCGGTCCAGAATGTCGTCGTCGAGCTTAGCTGCAAGCCTGCCGACTCCGGAGGCCCCTCCTCCCCTCCTCAGTCCGTCTTCGTGGGATGGACTGGGATGCCGAGCAGGCGACGAACGGCACCTCCCGTGAGCCGCGACGGCATCAGCGGCAGCAGGGGATCCCGGGATCAGGAGATACAGGTCGTGGAGATTGATGCGACACTGGCAAACACTCTAGACCTTACAGAAGGCCAGAAGGTCACGGCAACGGTGCATATCGATCCGCCCGTGGCGCATACTATCAATATCGAACCATTGACACCCGAGGACTGGGAAATAATCGAACTGCATGCCACTTTTCTCGAGCTCAACCTCCAATCGCAAATCCGAGCGCTGCCTAACCCGACCTACAACAACGGATCTACATCCGTCCCCCCCCATCCATTGACTTTGCACCTCTCGCCCACATCTACGGCCAGCATAAAGGTCGTGTCGCTGGATCCTGCACCGGCGGCTAGTGTTGCATTTGTAAAGCTGTCGCCCAATGCCGAAGTCATTGTCGCCCCGAAAACTAGGGCCAAATCGTCACAGAGTACCGGGGACCATCGCAGCGTTGCGAGCACCTCCAAATCTAGGCGCAGCGGAGCCAGCACCGCTCGAAGAAAGAGTGCTAGAGAAGAGCCAAAACCTACCATGTTTCTCCGGGCGGTCGAACGGACAGCCTGCCAGGAATGGTTCGACGACGGACCGTTGACACCCGATATCAGCGTCTGGGTAGATCGTGACCGCCTTCTCTCGAGCCCGTTTCGAGGCGTCAAATATGTCGTCGTGGACATTATCAAGCCAGCTGGACTGCAGAAGCCTCAAGCGGAGGATGGAACCGCTCCACCTGCCACCATAGCCTCGTCAAAAGTTGTGGCGAGGTTGAAGCCCTGGGACGATCCTCCTGATGGACAAACTGCGGCCCTATCCTCGCCCTTGTGCGCGGTCTTGGGGTCTCTAGGCATCGTGGGCGGTGTTGTCAAGATTCAGGCCGCGCCGCCCCCGCTGCCCAAGGGAGCTGTGCAAAGCGTGAAGGTGTTCCCTTTTGCCGGCGGCTCGAGACCGAATGAGGGTCTCAAATTCGGCAGTGAATCAAAGGCTGAGAAGGAAGAATCAGCAAAGCGATTCCGTCATATGTACTCGGGTGGTAAGAATACGGAGGGTCTCCTTCAGGGCCCGATTACGGATGGTATGGTGGTTGGAGTCTACAGCGAACTGGAGGCGCCCCAGGGGTGGGAAGGCGGGTTCCTCAAGTTTGAATATAATCCAGAGCATGCGTCCCAGGACCAGAGCCGAGATGCAACATCCTGGTTAGCTGGCGTGGATGACAAAACCCAGGTCGAGTTCCAGCAGGTCCAACCACGTCCACCGTGGATCGCCGATTCTGATGTCTTTGAGTTGCTGCCCAAGAACGATTCCCTCCTCGTCGGTATCGATTCCTTGCTCGTAAATCTCCAACAACAGCTCGCACATCTTTCGTCCGTTCTGTTGACCGGAGGCATGGGTTCTGGCAAGACGTCCGTGGCCAGGCACTTGGCGGAGAAGCTGCGACAGGAGATGCTCTTTTACAGCCTGTACTTTTCTTGCCGCAAGCTTGTCAATGATGAGACCAGAATATCCACGATTAAGGAGACGCTGACTCGTATATTCATGTCGGCGAGCTGGGGAGCAAGACTCGGTGGCAGGTCAATCGTCGTGCTGGACGATCTAGACAAGCTGTGCCCTGTAGAGACGGAGCTTCAAGTCGGCAACGACAACGGCCGGAGCAGACAAGTGAGCGAGACCGTGCGCTCTATCGTCCGGCAATTCTGCACTCGGGACAGTGGCGTTGTTCTGCTCGCCACTGCGGAAGGGAAGGATGCGCTCAACAACGTTGTCGTCAGCGGCCATGTCGTAAGAGAGATGATTGAGCTCAAGGCTCCAGACAAGGAGGCAAGAAGAAGAGTCATGGAGTCTATCGCTCGCCAAGACTCCTTCATCACAGGAGACAGGAATGCCGAAGACATCGAAAGCAACCTCAGCCGCCCGCCCACGTCTGACGGCGACGCGATAAGCGACGACAGTGAGGCCTGGCTGCACGGCGCAGACTCCGAGAAGCCGAAATGCAAATCCAGCGGATTCATCATCGATCCTGACCTTGATTTCCTGGACATGGCTGGCTTGACAGACGGCTATATGCCAGGCGACTTGAGCGTGTTGGTGTCGAGAGCGAGGAACGAGGCCATCATCCGAACCATCGCAGAGTCGCCTCACGACACTACCACTACCGACGGCGCGGTTCGTCTGAGCAGAGTCGACTTTGACAATGCCCTCAAAGGGTTCACCCCCGCTTCACTGCGGAACGTGCCCCTTCAAAGCTCCACGACAACGTTCAAATCAATCGGCGGTCTGCAAGAGACTCGCCGGGTGTTGCTCGAGACGCTGGAGTACCCGACAAAGTACGCGCCCATCTTCACGCAATGCCCCCTCCGTCTGCGGTCCGGTCTCCTGCTATACGGCTATCCCGGCTGCGGCAAGACGCTGTTGGCCAGCGCCGTCGCAGGCGAATGTGGCCTCAACTTCATCAGCGTCAAGGGCCCTGAGATCCTGAACAAATACATCGGCGCTTCGGAGAAGAGCGTTCGGGATCTGTTCGACCGCGCTCAGGCCGCCAAGCCGTGCGTCCTGTTCTTCGACGAGTTCGACTCCATCGCTCCCAAGAGAGGACACGACTCGACCGGCGTGACGGACCGCGTCGTGAACCAGCTTCTCACCCAGATGGACGGCGCAGAAGGGCTGTCCGGCGTCTACGTCCTGGCCGCCACCTCTCGACCGGACCTCATCGATCCGGCCCTCCTCCGGCCGGGCCGTCTCGACAAGTCCCTCCTCTGCGACCTGCCCTCATTAGAAGACCGGCTGGACATCATCAAGGCGCTTTTCCGCAAAGTGAGGCTATCCAGCGAGCTGACAGGTTCCGAAGACGGGCTGACCGACATGGCGCGCCGAACCGAGGGCTTCTCCGGCGCCGACCTGCAAGCGCTCGTCTCCAACGCCCAGCTCGAGGCCATCCACGACGTTCTGGACGTCAGCACGCCCGTCCGCCACGCAGCCGGCGGCAAGGGCAGGAACGCAGCGGCTCGCGACCCGGCGCCCAGCTTCGTCCAGTTCCAGTACGGCGCCGGCCCGGCTCCCGCCAGGGGGGGCGCTGCTCCCCAGAGCAAATCTGCCGCCCTGATGGAGAGCGCGGCCATCGTGTCCAAGCTCGAGCAGATCAGGCTTGCGCGCAAAAAGGCGAAGCAGGCCAGGAAGGGCCACGGCGTGCTGGACTGCGAGGCCACCAAGCAGGCCTCTGCCGCCGAGCAGAGGGAGGTCGTCATCGAGTGGCATCATCTCGTCAAGGCGCTGGACAACACGCGCGCGAGCATCAGCAACGAGGAGAAGGCTCGGCTGCAGCGCATCTATCATGAGTTTGTGGTCGGCAGGAGCGGCCAGATGAAGGATGGGCAGGGCAGCATGGAGATTGGCGGGCGGAGCAGTCTGATGTAGATTTAGAATATTTTGTACCTACAGAGCATATGAGCTCTTTGTGCTTTGTTTTCCGCAAAATTGGTTTTTACAATGTGAAGCGCTGATGACTCGGAGACATTTTTATCTATCCACGCGCTGTACCCGTTGGTTCCCATCCTTGATGGGGATTCATCGTGCCGAGAATGAGGACATGACAATCAGAGGAATCGAAAGGAGCATATCCTACGACATATATTCCTGGCCAACAACCTCTCTCGCCGCCTCCAGCACCTCCCCGTGCAGCTCCTCGTCCCTCGCGAGCACGAGCCCCCTATTCCTGCACAACAGCCTTCCGGCACTGAAGTCGATCTCCCCGCCATCCAGGTCGGTGATCTTGCCCCCCAGTTGTCGGAACAATAGCTGCGCCCCCGCATGGTCCCAGATACAGGACCAGCCCTCCGGGCCCGAGGGGATCCTCACCAAGAAGTCCCCTCCGCCGATGATCAAGCTCGCGTACCGGATGTGCGACGACCACACGTCCGTCCCGGGGAACCCGGCGCCGAGCTTGTCGCACACTGCCTTCATGGCCGTCCTGTGCGAGGCGCGGTTCTTGTCGCAGTCCACCACATGGAGGCCCTCTCTCCTCGAGGGCTGCAACCGTGTCAGTTTCTCCGTCCGGTAGGGTCCGTCCCAGGTCTCCAGCCAGGTGATGTGTGTGCCCTGGCCCGCGGCTCCCGACAGCATGACTCCCAGCCCTTCCGTATCGACGCTGTCTTCCACGATCCTTCCCTCCCGAAGCCTCACATTCGGGTACACAATCGTCCCCAGGACCTCCCTCCCGTCTTGTATCAGCGCCAACGAAACGGCATACTGCTCGCCCGTCAAGAAGGACGCCGTCCCATCCACAGGGTCCATGACCCAGAACCGGCCCTCGGATCCCCCTGTCCCCCGTCCACCCAGATCAATCAGGTCCATCATCTCAAGTGCATCCAACCGGCCGGCCTGCTCTCCCCCCACTGCCGCACAATACAGCTCGAATACTTTGTCCCGCAGCGCCTCGTCGTCCCTCAGCACAGAAGAGTCCTCCTCGCCCACGAATCCATCATCGGGAAATTCCTCACGGAGAGTTCGGATGAGGAGTGCTTGTGCCGCAAAGTCGGCTACCGTGACCGGTGAGGAGTCTGCCTTGGAGAACTCCTTGACTGAGGAGAGGACTTGTTTTGTGAGTCTCGCGGCACGCAGGACTGCCTCTCGGGCAATAGCCAGCTCTTTTTCCCACTCGTTCGATGATGCCATGGTCTTGAACTCTATTGCCGCCCTGTATCTGACTTGATGGGTTGATACCTATGATGAGCTGATGGCAAATTTGGCCAGAGGTACGGAGTCTGCTGTCTGATCGTTCGAGTCTTTCGTTCATGAAAATGTGTGTGACGGAGAATTTGTGGGGCGCGTCTCCACGCATCTCGCCACGCATCTCGCCACGCATCTTGCAACGCATCTCTCTCTCTGCACGGACTGAGATAGTCTTGTCTGGAACAAACTCACCATGGCGTGCAGCTCACGACATGTGCGGATCCAGTGCTTCAATGACGTTTCTCCCCGTGTTTAATGCAGTAACCTCTGTTTGCTAGATGTGTGTGCATGGCATCTGCCCTGCTTCGCAGAATGACACTACATCCGCGCATCATCAAATCAGCCAGGGCTACGTTCTATTTCCTCCTATTTCGCCAGTTAAGACACAGATAGGTAGCTATACACTGCCATGACATGAGGCTTCTTCCTTTCAAGCGGTATTCCGCCGCCTCAATCATCCACATTTAGTCATCCACAGGCGGTGCTGCACCCGCGGGCCTTGTCCCATTACCAACCGTCCCCTCAGAAATGATTCACCAAGCGAATCGGGTATTATGTCTCTTCAAACACAAAAAAAGTTCTCTCTTTTTCTCTTCACGCCGTAACCTTCAAATGCAGTCCATTGTGCCAGTAAAACGCCGTTTCATGCAGATTGATGCCAAGTGCGCAAAGACAAAAATCAATCAACCACCAGGCTCCATTCGCCCGCTGCACAGCAGTACACACATCCTCCAATCTTCAACATCAACCTTCTCAACCCAAACGAGAAGTGGGAGGCAAACAACTCTTTCAAGCTCCATTAGTTCGTGTGGAGCTCGACCCGGAGTCCTTGTTGCGTGCGTGCAGTTGTCGGTACATATTGCTCAATCTTTTGCCAGTGACGCTCTTGCTAGTATCGTCGACTGGCCAGAGGGCAGCTAAGAAATCCCTTGATATGGTGTTAGTCACATTCACACGTCCCGCTGCTGAGCACCATCCGCATCTCTAGACATACCAAAAGTTGTTCTTAAGACCCTCGTCAGCTGCCGTGACCGGAAGCCTTTCGTCCAAAAAAGTGCCGATAGCGACCAGCTCAATTCCGAAGATTGCCGCACGCTCTTTACTTGATTTCACATTGTCCTTGGTTGTAGACAAGATTCGCTCGAAATTTTCGCGTACAGGCTTTAGGAGGTACCAGATCATCGCCTCATTGTCCCTATCCCGTTGATCCTTGTTGTCACCGATGCGGCGGAGCTCGTCTAGTCGGCGGAGCGCCTTCGCTCTACGCTCATCTTGGGGGCGCCAATCTCTTTCGTGCTCCCGGTCGCGGCCATAGTCACGATCTCGCTCACGTCGGTAATCTCTATCACGATCCCGCTCTCTCTCACGGTCTCGTTCGCGATATCTGTCATCATCACGCCTGCGGTCATCACGGCGACGCTCGTCCTCATACCGGTTTCGATGGTTATCTCGCTCGTGTCGCCTGTCGTTGTTGTCACGACGACGGTCATCCCGCCGACGATTGTCCGTCCTGTCGCGCTCACGATCTACGCCATGCTTGCTTGACCGGCGACTTTCTTCTATGCGACGATGCTTTGGACTGCGATCATCTTCGTATGAAGCATGCTTTCGTTTGTAGTCTGGCTTGTGTATCCCTCGTTCTTCAGCATTGCTACGACCACGTTGATCATCATGGTCTCGGTCACGATGCTTCTTGACAGTATGAGGAGCTGGCGATGCGGTACCACTTCCGCGATGGCCATTAGATAGGCCGTGCTTCTTGTTGTTACGATGATGGTTGTCCACAACGCGCTGGGCTGATCGGTCACTAGAATATTTCGACTGAAGCACGGAAAGCAAGTATTCCGAGCGACGGACAAGGTGCACGGCACCTGGAGCCTTGAGCTTGTCGTTGGCTTTGGTTCGCTCTTCTTTTTTACCAATTCTGTGCTCCTCCAGGAATAGCTTGTCCTGCATATCAAGGTCCGCATCGTCTCGGATTTGTACCCAAGCACCAAAACCATGCTTGTCAATGCCGACTAGAAGCATTGCGTCCTCCTTGGCGCCCCAGGAGCATGTGTAGTTGGCAGCTTTGGTGGCGTCGGGAAGACGAAAGGTTCTCCAATCGCTCTGGCTTTGAATGGCCTTGCGGAGAAGTTGGAGCTGCTTTGGTCTCTCAATTGCCGTCTCGGCATTCACTTTCTTCAGCTCTCCGAAGTCAATCAGGACAGCTTTCCTATCTTTCTTGGTAAGACTTTTGCCAGTTTTCTTCTCTTCCTCCGCAAGCTTCAAGTTATTCTCATCAACGGCTTGCTGTGCGGCTTTGATGAAGTCGTCCAATACCGACTTGACAAATTCATGATCCCTCTCCAGGAGTTTCGCCTCTTGAATAATGTCATCTTTGCGATCATCCATAGAACCATAACGAAAGTAGGCTTTGATGAGATTTCGTTGCTCCTTGTCGTTTAAGGGCCGTTTGGGATCAGCCAGCAGAGCTCTCTGCTCCTCTTCTTCCTGTTGCTGCTCTCTCTGACGCTTCTTCAAACGGTCCGCACGATCATTCTCCTTGCTGCGACTTTTCATTGTAGCCCTTCGCGGAGCATTCTCGGCGGCGAGTTTAGCGACATACTCTTCGTTCTGTCGTTTTTCCTCCTCTGCTTTGATCTCTGCCAACTTGTCAGCAGGAATGATTTGGTCCCAGTCCAGATTGATGTCGTCGACTTTGACGTCTGTGATTTGCATAAAGTTATCCCAATCAATGCCACCACTGCTGAGATTCATCTTGTCGTCGACCTTGGTCTTGGTGACTTCGGCATTCTCGAGGATGGAGTCAATATCAAGCTGCTCAAGGCGCTCTTGGTTTCCGCTCTGCTCGAACATCTTGGAAGATCTCATCTTCAATACCATCTGGATGTCTTCTGACGAAGACGGACCATCCGTCTTCAGGCCCTTATTGTTCAGTCTCTCCTTGAATGCGGCCTTGCCATCGTCTGTGACACCCGCTTGAATGGTCAAGTACTCCAACAATAGCTTGTTGCGGGCTCGCTCTAGGACTTCCTCTTCCACTGTCTCTTTGGAGACTAGACGATAGATATTGACAGGCCGTTTTTGCCCAATGCGGTGTGCTCGGGCCATAGCTTGCAGATCAGCCTGAGGATTCCAGTCAGAATCAAAGATGACGACGGTATCAGCAGTCATGAGATTGATGCCGAGGCCACCAGCTCGAGTTGAGAGCAAGAAGCAGAAATCGTCACTGTCGTCGGCATTGAAGTGATTGATAGCCATGCGTCGCGGACCTGCTGCAATGGTACCGTCAAGGCGCTGGAATTTGTAGCCTCGGAGTGACAAGTAATCCCCGAGAATGTCGAGCATCTTGACCATTTGACTGAAGATGAGTACGCGGTGTCCGTCTTTCTTCAGCTTGGACAGTAGTTGGTCGAGAAGCATCATCTTGCCACTGCTCGTGATAAGTCCTTTGATCTGGTCCTCACGACGGGTGCTTCCGGCTAAGACACGCTCTTCAGCGCCGGGAAACATGTATGGATGGTTACTGATCTTCTTCAACTCCATCATGGTGTTTAACAAGGAATTTTTGTGACCACCTGTGGCGTCACACAGTGCCGAGTAGTTCCTCGTCAAAATATTCTTGTAGTAGTCCAGTTGAACATCAGATAACTCGACACGAATGATTTTTTCAGTCTTCGGCGGCAGGTCAGACTCGACTGTCTCTTTGGTGCGTCTCAGGATGTATGGCGATATCGACTCATGGAGCTCCTTCAGTTTCTCCTGGGCGTCCGTGGCGGACAACGAATCCAGGTCCTCGTCGATAATTACTTTACCAGGATTCAGAAAATCAAGTAGTGCGGACAACTCGGCCAGATTGTTTTGAATGGGTGTGCCAGTAATCAGAATTTTGCAAGGAACGCCAAACGCCACAAGCCGGGCGTATAGTTGCGACTCTCGATTCTTCAAGCGATGGGCCTCATCAACAGCGAGAGTTTGCCACTTGATGGTTTGAAGAAATTGCCAGTCTTGCAGAATGAACTCATACGAGGTCACCAGAACGTTGAACTTGGGCTTCTTGGGATTACCGCCCACCATGAGCTCATTTTCTCGAATGATGTTGCGAGCATCCTCGGGTCCCAGGTATACAACGTAATTGATATCCGGAGCCCAGTGGTTGAAGGTGTCACACCAAGCAGGAATCACACTGAGTGGCGCCACGACGAGTGATGGGCCTTCCTGATGCCGGTCGTTCCGAAGCCAACTCAAGAATGAAACGGTTTGGACAGTTTTTCCAAGACCCATTTCATCTGCCAAGATGACATTGTTTCCTCTTGTCCAGTTTAAACACAGAAAATTCAGACCTTTAAGTTGGAATGATCTCAGCTCTCCACCCTTGATATATTCGGGTTGGCTTTCCAACTTGACCATCCTGCTTCGTGTGTCAAGATTTTTTTCTCGCTTTTCTGATTGCCAAGACCGGGATGACCGGTCCAAGTACTGGTCAATTTTGTCCTGGAAGTTGGAGCTGATATCGGATGCCAGCTCCCAGGTACATTCTTCGTAGGTAAGACCCTTCCACTTAACAAAGTACTCTGTGTCGTCGTCCCCATCACGAACATTGACCACTCTTTCCACTTGGGTGAAGTCTTCAAAGGCATCTTCATCCCGTTCCCTGTCCAAGAAGAATTGCTCCTTGGCTTCTGGTGGGACATCGTCCCCGAAGCGAATGTCGAGTTCTTGTTCAACCACCTTCCTGAAATAGTTTTCGACCTTGCGAAATCCCCGCACATTGCGCAAGGAGTCAATGGTCTCCCAAGTGTCATGCAAATGCGACTTGCCTTGCCACTTGATGAAGTACTCGAAGTCATGACGGCTTGCGTCGTATTGGAGTTCCAGTCCGTCTTTTAGGCGATGTCGAACCACTTTCTCAACATAAGGTGAGTCGTCGACATAATCAGCCACGTAGTAGGCCGCGGCCATGTCGGCGTCGTCTTCGTCTTCGTCAACGTCGCTCTCTTCATACATGCCTTGCTGTACCTGCTGCGCAGCCCGACGGCTAGACCACCTCTTTTCGGCAAGTGCGAGGGCCGGTTGCGACTCTCTCTGCAGTCTCGCTTTTCTTTGCTCACTCCTCGCGCGCGCTCCGCCGTAGGTATCAGGGTCCGAATCCGACTCGTTCGTTGTTGAAGGCTGTAGTACTGGAGTGCCCCTTTTGGACGCTGAAAGTTGTTTAGCATGGGCCAAGCGAGCTGGAAGAGGTTTACTCGTACATGGTTGGGATGCCACGACACGACGTCGCTTAGGCTGGCGACGATTCATCGGTTCGTCATCGTCATCAGAATCCTCAGAGTCAATCTACGGGTCTGTTAGTTTGATGCGACGGGGACCAGTAGATGCTCGAATCACTAAGCTGTAGAGCTCACCATTTTTCTTGTTTCTCTGGCGCGTGTCTGGGAAAGGGTTAGCAATTGTTTTATTGCCTCATTGGATGGCAGTATATAACATACACTTCTTCGTAGACCATACAGCTCGGGATTGGCTTTGATGAAATCATCTTCTGAGAGAGCCGTCTTCTGTTTTGAGGCTCGACTTGAATCAGGTGAACTCTCGCGGTCTCGTTCACCGTCCTCTTCTTGTTGGGATGCTACGCTCTCTTGCATATCAAAATCCGCATCCTCGGAAGCATTGATTTCACTTGAACTATCAGCATTTAATGTTCCTTGGTCTTGGTCGCGGTCCGCTTGGTCTGGTGACACGGGCGGAGGAGATTCAGAGCCGGAGGGTGTCGAGTGAGCCATTGGGCTGTCGTGAGCATCGGGGAAGTCTGTGTCGCTGGGGCCAGCTTCGACGATGGCTGTGGGTGTCATGGCATCATCCGGCGACAAGTGCCCGTTGGTGAGGCCTGTCGCCATCGGTGAGCTCATGATAGCAGCTTTCGCACGTATTAGTTGCTATAGAGAGAGAGCAGAGGCAGCGTTAGCAGGTTTTTTTTTTTTTTTTGGTGCCGGAAGAGTACTGAACGAATATGGCGCGAGAGTAGAGAGACATGCGACGCGAAAACGCGTTCATCGGAGCCATTTTTGATCGAAGATGATGGAACAATGGATGTAATCGCATTCACACGTGGAGAGCTGATGGGTGATGGATGAAGGGTGCCGATTGTCATTGCGAGATCAAGGCTCCAGTGGTAAGGGCAAGAGAGCAGCAGGGACATCTATAAGCATCGATATTCATCGATCCCATCACACAAGAGCATCGAACCAGCTGTAATCGACATCGGAGATCAAGCGGCAGCCATGTCGCGACGGCCAGGGTGAAGGCGTCTGGGTGAGATGCGCCAGGAAGAGAGGACCAGTCAAGGTCGGCAGCACGGCAGCACGGCAAGCAAGGAAGGACTTACAAATCATTCATGAAAGGCAAGCGAAAGACGAGAATGATCGGAGTGGATTCTATAAGATATTGAGCAAGTCCCGGTCGTGCCGAGCAACAGATGATAGACTGGGGTTGTTGCGTTGGAAGGGGACGTATGGTGTGGGATCGTAGTGGTCGTCGTCCGCGGTTACAAAAAAAGCACCAGTGGAGAGAGACTTCGGAGGCAGAAAAGAATTGGGGAGGCCTGGAGGCTCGCCGAGTTTGTACCAAGCCAAACCCAGTTGGGCCCACGAGTGCCACGCAGGCAGGGCAGGACTAGGCAAGGCGCCTGGGTGACGTCTCAAGTGCCCTCTCACGTGATGCTGCGGCTCCCGCAGGCCGCGTATCCAAACAAGAAGGCAGGCAGGCAAGCAAGCAAGCAAGCAAGCAGGGCAAGCATGGAGGGCAAGCGCAGGCAGGCAAGTTACCCTAAAGAACACACAAAAGTCAGCAGCATAACCGTGGCCGAATATAACGTTGTCGCTTCGGGTGTCGATTTGCGGCGGGCAAAACCAGATAAGCCATTTCCAACAAATGCAGAAGAACAGTTTGCTCTCATCGCCAAGCGCTGACAATTATCAGCCTTGGTGCACATATATCTTTGCGGAGCGAGCGGTGTTTGTGTCTGCGGCGCACGAAAAAGTCAAGGCCCTGTAGGTACTTGGGTACTTGGGTACTTGGGTACTTGGGTACTTGATGTGAGGAACCATGGTGGAGTTGCAAAGTGGAGTCACGTGGTGGCATACAGCTCCGCATGACCCCTTATTCTCCTATTCTAGATACAAACCCCCACGTCTTATCATCAACCTCAACATCATCATGCTACGTGCACGTGCTCGTGCTCGTGCGCGTGCGCAAGAGTCCAAGTCCAAAAAGGGTGTTGGACACAAACTTATTGGGATCCCCCAGGGAGGTTCTGCCGAGATATCCTAGCCCTATCCAGACTGTTCATCACTAGGTTAGCTCTGTACCCCGAAGCAGACCCAACCAGTCTTCTAGTCATTGTTTAATGAATTCTTGCAAACACAGACATACTCAGAGGCCCTGCTTCGAGCCATTCTAGAGGTAAAGGTCCGCTTGCACTTCATTGCGCCCTTGCTCATGACCGTCCAGCATATGTGCTGTACCCAAAAGAGGCACATAACTGGGCAAAATTTGCCACATTTTCAAGCACATGAATGTTCTCTTTCGCAGTAATGCATTCTACTGCAGGACGTTTTTGTTTAGGTCGAGGGGCATCGAGGCAATGCTTTCCGCGTAGAAAGCCCTTATAAAGTCGAAGCTCTCTGACTGGTTTATCAATTTCCAACGGGCCTGAAGCGATTCTAATCACAGCAAATTTAGCAACTTCAAAGCCAACTAGCGATCATTCTATCGACGTATCGGATTAGGCTTTGCAGCCTGATGCATCGCAAATGATCCACTGTAAGAAAGATCTCAGAACTGTAATAACCAAGAAAAACTAGAGACTTAGCTCAAGAATGAGATGATAATGCATAACCCACACCTTTCATCATGCCACCGTAATCCATTTCTTGCAGTCGTCGCTGCCATTTCTGTCAAGTGTGGCTCTGAGCTGAATCTCGACCATCATCGACGACTCCACCTCTGGTTTCTTTGAAGTTAAAGAAGCCACTCTTCGCCCAACATATGAGAACCTCCTCCTACATCAATCTCGTCCTGTATTCGTAATAACTAACTATAGATTCTTGGACACTTATCTATTTACTGCGCTCTGTCAAATTATTCATTGCTGGTCGTCTTGGAGCACAACTGTTTACACGGGGGTTCGTCGTCAAGTGGCAAACTACTTACTGTATTTACATGCCACAATTCATGCTTCGATATTCTTTCACCCTTTTTGAGGCGGTAGATAGCAACGTGCACAAAGAGACTCTAGACCAAGCCCTCAGCCAATGTTCTACAGACGAATGCTGGTCGAACCTGTTTCGTGGTAACAACTCCGGATCTGATATCTGTCAATACTTTGACACAGTAAAGAGGCAAGAGACATAGTGGCTTTAATTATAGCGATAATATAAAGTGCTAACAATGAATATTGGAATTTGGCACCTAAACATTCGAGCTGTTTTATCTGCTGCACCTTTGCGTGAGATTGAGGCTAGAATAGAGATCAAGGGCTGGTACCAACAATTACAGACGGGTGCAATAAACTCTATATCTGGACTATTTTTTGGTGCGCTCCAAAAGGTCATTTCGTAGACAAGTCGAAGAGCAAATACAGGGGTGCGTTGCTACTTTCCTAAAGTAGTATACATGGCTATATTGTAGAATTACTTGCAAGTTTCATACCGTACTTATTCATATGAAATTGAATGATAAATAGTGCAATGACTTTTCAAAAATGGAGCCATTTACCAGATACTATAACAAACACACTCGTTCATTATCCGCAAAGTCGTGTAAACATCCCAACCTCGATATGCTTGAGGTTCCAGCAGCACAAAGGTGTGCATACTATGCCGAAAGACCAAATGATCCGCCAATTATTTCAATGAAATGAAAGCATTACACCATACAGCTGCTTATCATGCCCCTCCACTACATTTCCGCGACACGCATTGCCGGTCGCTCCGTATTCTTACGTGCTACAAGGTCCTGACATGAGGTAAGCCTGCAAGCTACTATTAATATCCTTAACATCTAGTGCATCAAACAGGTACAGTCCCTATATATCACTATGTAGATACCAAAAAAAAACATACCCAGCATGAAAATCATGCAGCAGAAGAACGGAAACACAAAGGTAAGCCAAGTCACAGCACGCTACACTCGGAAGCTTGTAGGTTAAATCTATTCAATGACTCATTCGTCGACCCTATTGAGCATCGGTTGAGCAACGGACCTTATCACGCATATTAGTATCACAGAGAAATGTCAGAGGATAGCAGAACTTATAGGTCCAGATAGTGAGTTATTATGCTTGTGGTACATGTCACGAACGCTAACCTCGATCGATAGACCACAGACAGAAGCCTTCTTTATTGGACGATCTTACTTCGATAATGTACATTATGAAGGATATGAGAGCAACAAGAGACTGCGGCCATTAGCGAACGATGTTTGTAACGATTAATGTCAGCTACAGAGCGAGAGACTGATTCATCATCCACGCCAACCGGAGGAAGTACGACATTGCTTATGCCAATGCGACCCTGATGTCTTAATCTGAAAACACTGCGAGTTCAGAAGCCCTCGTGACACGGCCTGCAGGAGCTACGGGTTCCTGCCCAGACAGCAGTGAGGGGGGGGGGCGGGCTTTGCAGAATCAACCACATGATGTATCCTGAAAGAATGAATTGGGTCTTGACGCATTAGAGACCACGACAGCCACTGCCGGGCAAATTCCGATGAGTCCACGTTCAAAAACTGCTTGCACTACTTGGCTGTTTCGTGTTTCGACTGGAACCCCGAACTGGGAGCCTGCATGTTGGCTACACCTGGACGTTGAACAGACGCAAAGCACAAACCATCAATGTCATGTTCATGTTGCACACAACTACAACGATAAGGCTTTCACGCCCAATTTATAGCAAGCCGGTTGCGGCCTGAAGAAGGACGAGCACCATGTATCTGCTAGATCCGCCTCACTTTGTCTCTTCATCATCTCCTCTTTCAGTCCTGTGGACCATGGTCAGTTCCTGCTAGGCAAGATGACGACGACCAAGCCAAGATTCCTCTGCATGAGCAAAGATGATATTATTTGGCAGAATCTAGACCAAGCGACTTCCGAATGGTGCAGATCAATTTGCAGCCACGAAACATATCAAAAAATTGCCAGTATTATCCTGCAGCATCGAGGAGGCAAACCTGAACTGATGCATCCAGCAGTCAGGGGCGGCTATAACGTCGTCTATCGACTCGAGTATAGTGATGGCTCATCAGTTGTGCTGAGGATTCCGGTCAAAGGTACAACGTGAAGTGGGAAACTGCAACTGATGGTCCCAATAACTAACGTGAAAAGATGTTGTTCCATTTCCGGATGAGAAAGTCCGATATGAGGTAGCCACGATGCGATATATTGCCGCCCATACCACAATCCCCGTTCCGCACGTCTACCATTACGCGACTGGAGCAGAAAATCCCACAGGGCTCGGCCCGTACATCATCATGGACTATATCGATCATCATCAGAGCATGTCTAGGGCGCTAAACGACCCAGAACGCCGAAATGAGGACCGTCCTATTCTAGACCCCGCGATCGACGACGACAAGCTCGAATATCTATATTCCCAGATGGCCAACATCTTACTGCAGCTGTACAGCTTGAAGTTTCCTCGAATCGGGTCTTTGGTTGAGGATGAAAATGGTTCTGCTTCTATCCAGGGGCGTCCTTTGATAGGGAACATGACCGACATGATCGTGCACACCAATGCGCCAGCAAGCACCTTGCCATCTCAGACTTACAACTCTGCCGTCGACTGGTACTGTGCCCTAGCGGATATGCATGTCGCCCAGCTGGCTTTCCAGCGCAACCATGCCGTGGATGACGAAGAAGACGCGCGTGACAAATACGTCGCTCGCCAGCTATTTCGGAACCTCTCTCTTCAGGGGCGTTTGTTGCCAGACCAGACAAAGTACGACGGAGAGTTCCGGTTATTCTCTGAAGACCTGCGTCCGGCGAACGTCCTCTTGGACGAGGACCTGCGAGTTGTTGGCGTCATAGACTGGGAGTTTGCGTACGCAGCTCCGGCAGAGTTCAGCTTTGACCCTCCATGGTGGCTACTGTTGAAAGAGCCTGAATATTGGAGTGGTGGACATCATCCTTGGATGGAAGCCTTCGAGCCCCGGCTCCGGACCTTTCTAGTGGCATTAGAAGCCGAGGAAAAGAGAATTGGCCCGTCATTGAATTTTGCAAAGACGGAGCCGCTGCTCTCGACGAAAATGCGAGAAAGCTGGGAGTCGGAGGCGTGGGTGGTTAACTACGCGGCGAGGAGAAGCTGGGCATTCGACTTCATGTGGTGGGAGTTCCTGGACGAGAAACACTTTGGGTTCAACGAGAAGCAGGACTACCTGCCCAGGCTGAAGCTGCTTTCTGTGCCACAATTAGAAGCCATGGAGTCGTTTGTGGCACGCAAGATGCAAGAAGATGCCGCCGGTGATATTAGCCCGTGGAGTGACGAGGAAGCAGCGAGTTACCTGGCTGGACTGCTCGTTTGATAACTCATGTAGAAAGAATTACATTACGTGACGAGCAAAGAGTGGCCTCGTTCGTCAGCGTTGTGACCCGGCCGCATCTTGGCAGCGAATGGCTTTCGCGAAGGGCATATTTGATTATATGGAAAAAGGGAGATGGGCAGTGGTCGTCAGTTGTGAGGTAACAAGAGCCGACAAGCAATTTGAATACTTTGTGTTACAATATAACAGAATGCCACTGTTCACACCATCCCCAGTTCATTTTATTCCATACCGTATAATCGTGCCAAGTCGTTCTGGGAGGCCACTCTCTAACATTTTTGCCCACTCATGAGCAAAAACTCCCACGCCACACATTTTCCCTCACTACTCTTTACATGCACGGCAGCAGAAGAAACGCTTAAAAAAGAAAGTAGAGTAGTGCTGTGATAATAGATAGAGATATGTACCATATAGCACAAAATAGATGCGACGGTTTGTGTTTTGGCAAAAGGCGGACTTGTCGTCCCCGTCGCAGCGGTTGAGCGTATACCTCATCTCCTCCTTGTATCCAAATGCCCTTTCCGAGAAAATCTCAACGCCTTTCTACGGTGTTGCGGCGGGCTATTCTTAGTCGTCGCTGCAACATTCTTATTTCTCCTTCTCTATTGCCCTCGCGGGGGCCCAGGACGCCGATGCGTGCCCCTTGGTTTCACTCCAAGGCTGCTTGTCGCCATTCTCTAGTCGGCCAATGATCTTATTGGAGCCTATCATTTCATCAGGCCATCAGGTCCTGACTTTGGCGGATTTTCGTCCACGAGGAGGCCCATGCGGTTAAGCAGCGCATGATAAAGGCAACTTGTCCTACGGCTGAGGGTGCATTCCTGTACAACAGCGTCTATCCGTGCATTGTGATAAGACTCCTGGTATGTAGTGTTGCTTGGTTTGTGCCTTGTGCCTTGTGCTCTGATCTCTGACCCGTTGGCGATTTTCTTGGGTTTCTTCGCTGTCGTTTCATCACGGCCATCTTTTTGGATAGAGAGGTCACTACTCCGTACCTAGGTACCAAGTAGGTATCTAATATGTTGTCCCCAGAAATCGATCCTATTACCTGCCAGTTCATGAGACCTATACCGCGTTTTGTGCGAGGTGGCCCCTATACCTCTTTGGTACCTCCAGATATTGCTGGTTACTCTGCTTCGTGAATTGAAGTCCCCTCTTCTGTTCTCCCTGCTCATCACACACGGGTGGACTTGTGTGCAGAGAACACCAGTGTATCGGCAGAGAACACAGAAACACGCAGCGGGTGGCCCGGGAGGCAGCATCGCAACCAGGACTCTTGAAGAAACCATGGCGACGCAAAGACTTATAGCTGTCCACTGACAAATGTCAGCCTCAGTGCCATTGCCTCAACGTCGTTCTCAAGCGTAATCATCAACCATGCTGGTCTCGACTTGATGTCAAAGTTGATATCATCTGCATGACATGAGACCGATTAAGACTGTAGTTGATGAGAATTCAAGAGGAAGCACTCATACCGATCACGATCTAGAGCATAGTCAAGGCCTGGTCCGAGATCACGCAGTTTATAACTTACTGCCTTGCCCTGATTGAGAATTTATTGCACCGCAACACCTGCAGCCTCTCGATTCACCCCTCTTACTTCAACACGTCCGTAACCTGACGTGGACATCCGCTTGCTGTAACAAATCGTCTTTCCAGCGCCCGGAAGGCCAATAAACACAATCATTTTGCTCGATGCCGAGGTATAGGAAGGTCTGTTGATAGCTAAGTGAGCTCTGCATCTCTCGGTTTTCTTGGAGCGGTACTCCTCTTTACATCATATTATACGATTGCTCAGATGTCGTGAGCGGTCGAACTTGCGGCCCATTTACTCTACCCGTTTCTCACGAAGTATGATTTCAGATGTGTAGACGCCAAGTCAAAGGTTCATGCTGAGGTGGTTGTCAATATCTGAGAACGCCCTTTTCTCGACCCGCAGCATCGCCTACCACGAAGGACTTTGATGCGCCTGTCTAGAGTCTCGCTGAAAGCCCTCGAGTATGCAGAGTTCTTCTTAACTGGCAACAAGTCATTCTGGCGAATCCCTCGTTCGACAACGATCTTTCCACCCCGAACTGCAAGTTGATGCGAACCAAGGATGAAGGGCGAATCATCCGAGACCTCACTCCACTCATTGCACACCTCGCCAGAAGATCTTTCGCTTGCGCGGCATCAAAAGGCGCCGGTGAGCCTTTGCCCATCTCCATAGGAAGTTCCAAGTTTGTTACCATGAAAATGATGAAAGTGGGGCGTTCCGGGTCATTCTGCCGTCATCCATCGTCCATCATCACCGTAATCTCTTACTGCCCTGCCCCGCCCCCACCAGACGGACGACTCAGAGGGCGGGAAAATATTGATGACCACACACGGCACAACCACAACCTATTCCACATGACGCCGGTTCTGGGTTTTCTTCTTCTACTTCGTTGCACACTGACATAGCCGAGATCACCGCCTGCTTGGTTCTTTTGCGCGTGTCAGGTCAATCTTTCGAATTTTGTTGCCGTTGTCTGCTCAGCATCGCTGGGTATCCAAAATACCTGCTGCCCCTCCGAGAAGAAAAAAAAAAAAAAAAAAAAAAAACTCCCTCCTGGCCAGTACCCTAGACTTGTTTCAATTATCGGCATCACACCACCGTCATGTCTGACAAGCTCACCCGGTATGCGAATCCAAACAATTCTCGTATATATTATATATTCAGCAAGAGACGCATTGTTGCTAACTTAAATGTGCATAGTATTGCCATTGTCAACAGTGACAAAGTCGGTCCAGAACTCTTTTCCCCTCCTCCCGTCTCCCGTCGCGTACCCCGCCGTACTGACAGATTGCCCCTCCACGACAGTGTCGTCCTCGCAAATGTCGACAAGAGTGCAAAAAGTCGTGTCCTGTTGTGCGTAGCGGCAAACTATGCATCGAAGTCACGCCGGAGTCCCGTCTCGCCTTCATCTCCGAAGGTCTTTGCATCGGTTGTGGTATCTGCCCGAAAAAATGCCCGTTCGATGCCATCACCATCATCAACCTGCCCACCAACCTCGAAAACCAGGTCACGCACCGCTATGGACCAAACAGTTTCAAGCTTCACCGTCTCCCTATGCCTCGACCCGGTCAGGTTCTCGGACTTGTTGGAACCAACGGTATCGGAAAGAGTACTGCTTTGAAGATTCTTAGCGGCAAATTGAAACCCAACTTGGGCCGTCATGACAACCCTCCGGATTGGGAAGACGTCATCAAGCACTTCCGTGGATCCGAGCTTCAGAGTGGGTGTCGCCTCTTGAACGAGCCACCGATCCGTACACCGGAAAAACTAACAGCGACTCGTAGACTACTTCACCAAGCTCCTGGAAGATGACCTCAAAGCTGTTGTCAAGCCACAATATGTCGATCAGATTCCCAAGGCTGTTCGTGGCCCCGAGAAGAGCGTCAAGGCTCTCATCTCGAGCCGAGCATCTCTCAACAACATGGAGCAAGTGGCCGATGTCCTCGAGCTCAATCACATAATGGATCGTGACATCACCCTGTTGTCTGGTGGTGAACTTCAAAGATTTGCCATTGGTACTGTCTGTGTCCAGAAAGCCGATGTGTACATGTTCGACGAACCCTCGTCCTATCTTGATGTAAAGCAACGTCTTAGTGCCGCTCGGATAATTCGGTCTCTTCTCCGAGATGACGACTATGTCATCGTCGTCGAGCACGACTTGTCTGTTCTCGACTATCTTTCTGACTATGTCTGTGTCCTCTACGGCCAACCTGCCGTCTATGGCGTGGTCACCCTGCCATACTCTGTCCGAGAAGGTATCAACATCTTTCTGGACGGTCACATTCCCACTGAGAACTTGCGTTTCCGTGACGAGTCTCTCACCTTCCGTATCGCTGAAACCAGCGATGATTTCGCTATTGACAAGTCGCGCGCCTTCAACTACCCCAAGATGGAGAAGGTGTTGGGTAACTTCAGACTCCGTATCGATGCTGGAGAATTTACCGACTCGGAAATTATTGTCATGATGGGAGAGAACGGTACTGGAAAGACAACGTTCTGTCGTCTCTTGGCTGGCGCTCTCAAACCTGACAGCAAGGCATCCGTCCCCGATATGCGCATCAGCATGAAGCCACAGACCATTACCCCCAAATTTGACGGAACTGTTCGTCAGCTCTTCTTCAAGAAGATTAAGCAGGCCTTTCTCAACCCTCAGTTCCAAACCGATGTGGTCAAGCCTCTCAAGCTGGACGACTTCATCGACCAGGAAGTCAAGAATCTGTCTGGCGGAGAATTGCAGCGTGTTGCCATTGTTCTCTCACTCGGCATGCCCGCCGATATCTATTTGATTGACGAGCCATCTGCCTACCTTGACTCAGAGCAGCGTATCATTGCCTCTCGTGTGATTAAGCGATTCATCATGCACTCCAAGAAGACGGCCTTTATCGTCGAGCACGATTTCATAATGGCCACATACCTTGCCGACCGCGTCATTGTCTTTGACGGCAAGCCCGGTATTGATGCGCACGCCAACCGACCTGAGTCTCTGCTGACCGGATGCAACACTTTTTTGAAGAATTTGGATGTCACGTTCCGCCGAGATCCCACGAACTATCGTCCCCGTATCAACAAGCAGGGATCCCAGCTCGACCAAGAACAGAAGTTGGGCGGCAACTACGTAAGTGCAAGCTACAATTCTCCCAGCACCCTGCTGCTGCTGCTTTGCCTAGTTATCAACTAGACCTTTGCAAAGACCCACGCAATTGAGACTAACATCATAATGTAGTTCTTCTTGGAAGAGACCCCCGACAAGAGCTCTTGAAAAGGGCAGCTATAAGAGAAACAAATTCCAGCCCCAACACACAGCATTTGACGGCGTTCAAGGCGTCCAAAAGAAGTCAGCGTCTACAAGAAGTCACGGGCATGGTGTAGATGCAGCGCCGCAAGAGAGCAGCGCCAGCGAGGACGACGAACCGGATGATTAGCCCGGGTGACGACAGTCTATCCCCTGTTGTCTGGTCCTGCGAAAAAACGAATGGCTTTTGTAACGAATGACCTGTCTGCCCTATCACTAGTCCATCTCTCCAGGCTTTGAGCGTATTGAAACATGAAGACGTGAGCCAATGTGATTTTTCGCAGATTGAGGGGCAATGGATCAAGCAGGATGACTGTCGTCAGCTTCCTATCCTCGCGGGAAGCCAAGAGATACATGTGCACATGTTTTTTTCCGAATATAGAACCAAGTCGTGAATAGAGTATATTGGTCCAGAGAAACATGATGGTGCATCGTAAAAACAAAGTCAGAATTGGAATTGCAACGGTACAACACGTCGAATCCCAGTCGTGCTTGTCCAAAGCTGCCAAGTAGCTGATGCCACGCCACGCCCACCCGAAGCATTCGCAAATAAAGCGTCAGAACGTCCAACACGCCATTCGCACCGTCTGTCCGAGCTCTAGTGCGCCAACAGGTTGTAATCTGCAGCACCCAGGTCGGGGTGAGACGCAAAACTTCCAAGTGCCAGTGTAATCGCTGCAGCGCACGCAGACAAGCAAATGTGCCTTTGGCTGGCATGTGCTCATGGCCTTGAACCATCGATGCCTGCCGCAACGCAGTGGCCGTGGCTACAAGTCTCGGCTTCAGTGTGCAGCCCAGTGGTGTTGTTGGCGAAGGAGTGGGAGGCAGACGGGCACATTTGGACTTTTATTGCGGGAGATTTATCATAACTAGCTTAGATAGCCATGGCCAATGGCCATATTCTGTAACAACACATGTTGACCGCTTTCCACTACGATGAACTGGGTACACAGCAGCATGTGCCACCTCATGACATGACATCAACTAACTAGCAAAGTCAGAATTCTCGAAGAAGAAGATCCCAACACACCTTGCGAGCGATTAAAAAAAAAAAGTTTCGTATTTGACAGATTCAGGAAACGGGCAGGAAACGGGGAATATGCGTCCTCCCGTGAAGGCTAGAACTGCTAGTAAGTAAGAACCGTTGTGATCAAGGGATAGATTTTTTTTTTCTTTTTTGCGGTAGAAGGTGGGGCTTATTCTTCGATTTCTCCCTCCTCACTGCCACTTCTCACGAATTCCTTGGACGGAGCTGGCGGCGATTTGGCACGAGTACGCGTTTCTCGCGGAGACGATCGCTCGCGAGACCGGTCCCGCTTCAGTCTCTGCCGAGTGTATCAGTAACCGAAATGATGACTGCGTCTTACAAAAGAAGCAAAGCCACATATGGAACGGCAGCAACTTCTCACCTTGGCGTCTCTCGAGTCCCTTCGACATGTCTCATCTTCTTCGTCTTGTCGTCGACGTCGTGAACCTGATGGCCGCTCATCTCCATAGGGGAGCTCATCATACGAACCTCGATCAATGCGGCGACGGTACAGCCGCTCCCGTTCATCCTCCCGGTCTCTGCGATCTCGGTCGTAAAAGCTGTCATCGTCCCGTCGAGAACGCGGTGGTCGGTCGTGATCACGCTCACGCTCACGGTCCCGTTCCCTGTCGCGGTCACGATCACGATCGCGCTCTCTGTCTCGGTCCCTCTCACGGTCCCTCTCACGGTCCCTCTCACGGTCACGGTCACGGTCACGGTCGCGCTCGCGATCTCGCTCACGTCGAGGCAGAGGTGGAGACAATCGGCCACTGCGGTCACTAGAGAGTAAATTCTCTGCCATAGTAGACTTGCGATGGTTTCGCTCCCTTTCGGCAATAGCTTTGCGCCGGTCCGCTTCGTAAGGGTCCTGTTCGGGACTGCGACTGCGCCTAGCAGGGCGACCACTACGTTGAGATTTCTCACCTCTGGATCGGTCTCTGTCACGACGGGAAGCCTCATGGTCGACAGAGTGTCGACTTCCTCGCCTGTGGCCCCGATCGGCATCGTCATCTTCCTTCTCGCGAAGTCGCCTCATGTGCTTATCAAAAGCGCCCCGTCGGAGATCTTCAGAGCTGACTGCCTGGAATTCTGCTGATTTCAGGAGGCGAGATCGTACCTTGTCATAAGTGTCGCCCACAACGATAGGGGGCTCAACACGTTTGAGATATGCCCGTAGGTCCTCCACTGCGCGTCGTTGTTGACGGTCACTGTGCTTATCATCATCTCGCTTTGCGGCCCGTTTGTCGCGAAGCTTAGGTAGCATGAGTTAGCTTGGATTCTGTAAACAAAAAAAAAAAAAAAAAAAAAAAAAACCGACGTTTTACTTACCCTCTCGAAGATTAGTTGTAGGATGTCAATGTCAATGTTAGCAGTGCGTCGATCATCCTTCATGATACTAAGGAATTCTTGGAGATCGCTCGTTGGCGTGAGCTCAAACCGTTTGTCCTGCACGTAAAAAAAGAAAAAGTTAGTGTTCTAGAATTACAAATCGTGCGGAAAAAGGAAAAAAAAAACTCAAAAAAAACTCACTTCAAGAACATCCAGCACATCATTCCTCGGTCCTCGAAGAGAACGCTCCTCTTCCTCCACCACGTCCCAAAAGAGCTCCTGAGGAGTAGATCCGTCGTGACCGAGCATGTTCGTGTAACGCTCATCTTGTTCAATTAGTGGATGAATATTACTCCATTTCGTACCTGGCTTAATTTTGCCATCTCGGCGAAGCTCGGACAGGAGTGACTTGAACTCGTCTCGCGCTCTGCGTTCTCGACGGTACTTCATCTTCTTTTCGTGCTGCTTCTTCTCGTTGAGAGCACGCTCGAGGGCCTTTATATGATCCTGGAAGGTGATTAGGGTATCGTACTTGGTGAGAGCTTTGTAAGTTTCACCGTTCTGGAAAGCGGCAGAGATGATATCCTGGGCCTCACTCCATCGTGTATAAGCCTTGATGCTCAGTTTTGGGAGAAGATCCCGGAGAGCCTGCAGCGCATTTTGGCGAGACTTGATTTGCTGTTCCTTGTGCACTTTCTTGAGTCCTACGATATATTCCTCAAACAGTTGTCTTCGCTCATCTTCGTCGTTTGTGGATCGGAAGATGGTCTCTCCCTCGATCATAGGCCGCGCAGTCTTCCATCGTGTGTAATGAACAATCTCAGGATGACGTCTGAGCATCGTCTCAAAGTCGGCGCGAAGCTTGTTCATGCGTTCTTCGGCACGCTCCTTGTCCTGTACGATCACGTCCTGACAGTATTTCTCGAAAGCATCTCTTCTTCCCTTGGGATCTCGAATCGACCGATAGTGGGGGTCCTTGATGGTTGCTCGCATAGCTTGTTCCCAGGTCCAGTCCGGCTGTACGCCACTGCGCTTGAGGAGCTTCATGAAAGCCGCCTCAGCCTCTTCAGGAGAGGCAAACTCTGGCTCGTCATTCGTGGCCGGGACAAACACCTGAGGTTTCTCGTCGTTGCCGTACCCGCCACGACGCGGTTCGTGGCCCAGGTCGCGATGCTCTCGGTGGTGGTCGTACGAGTTATGAGAGTGGCCTCCAGACGGCGCATATCCACTTCCTTGGCCACCCCCTTGTCCAAGGGCTTTCCGGTAGACATCAGGCATCTCCCATGAGCTCTGCTTCGTCTCGGTATTGTACCAATACTTTCGTCCACCCTCGGCAGTGTACTCCTTCCACGGTTGATCGGCCAGAGCGCGCTAAAGACATCAGTCAGACAAGCCGTTTCGCAATGATGAGAATTAAGCACACAAAAACTTGCTACTCCGGGGAAATCCTACCTCCGGGCCAGACATGAGCTCCTCGGGCTTTGTCCACTGCGTCGCCTTGGTCGCGCTATTGTAATAGTAGGCCCGGCCATCAGGAGTGTGATGCTCCTGCCAGGCCGAAGCGGCTTGGCCACCAAATCCGTTCATCGCGCCCTGTCGTCTGGCAGTATCGAATCGAGATTGGAGCAGAAAATCACCAAGTCGCGAAGCTCTTCCGGCTGAAGTAAGAAGACGCACAATCGCTTTCGGAAACGATGCTGCTGGTTAATTACGAAAAAAAAAAAAAAAAGGGAAAAAAAAG
>JFZS01000339.1:0-26293 GCA_000709145.1 Balansia obtecta B249 | reverse complement strand
CCCCCCCCCCCCCCCCTAAGAAGACGACTGGCTGAGCAACCCCCCGGGCCACCAGCCGTGATGGAAGTCGGAAGTATACACTCACCAGCAACGCACCGTGACCCCGGCCCATCGAGGACCGGACCACGCTTACGATGCTATCCTCTCGATTATCCGTCCCCTAGCTGATGCACCGCATCAGAAACAGCAACAACCGAGTTGTCATAGCAAAGCAAAATCACACCATTAGCATACTGCATCGATCCAGCTGTCTTATCCGTGTACAGCTAGAAATGTACGGAGAAAAGAAAGGGCAGATTTAAATTCACGGGGGGGAACCAAATCCCTACCCCATCATGTAGATCAGCGCCGTAATGCTATCCTGGGCCAGCCACGCCCTCGTCTCCCCACGCACTTCCTTTCGCCACTCGCCCAGCGCACCCAGATCACTGGAAACAGGGAACATCTCAAACGACACCAGCTTTTGGTTTTTGGTATTTGTCTCTTCTCTAAAAAAGGTTTTAAAAATGGCTCTTTGTTCTTCTTCTTCTTGTCATAGAGTGAAAAGAAAATGGGTATGGAATCGGTTCAATAGAATGGAGAGTGCTGTCACCGGCTAGTTTCTGTTCTCCCACTCTGTGATGCTCACTTGGCGCCCTTGAGGAACAACTGCTCCCTGACACTTGGAATAAGCAAAATCAAACCCACATGCGATGCAAAACTACCAAAAGGTATAGTCCATTAACCCGTAGCGCCATCCCCCGGGAGCAGTCGTAGGAAAAAAAGAGAGACAAAAGGGAAAAATAAAAAAAAAATTAAGGAAAAAAAGGACAGGTTTTTTCTTTTCCCCGGCCTTCAGTTTATTTCCATGCCCTCGTCCTCGTCTTCTTCCGCATCCAACTCCCCTGTTTGAGTGGGAATGCTACTGATGCTCGCTTTGCGGCCGCCGTCATACCGAGAGCCCACGGCGCCCCATTCTAGCTCGTCGCCAGCCACGACGCGACCCTCCATGTCAATCTCCTGCGAGAGCTCCACCAGTGCCGAGCGTGGGAGGCGCAGGAAGCCTTGGGTGCGCACGATGCGGCCCCAGTGAGTCATGCAGTATGTGGCTGCGCGCTTGCGCAGCCAGTCTTCGCTGGCGAGGCCCGAGCAATACCATATCACGCATGCGTTCTCCACGTCGAGCTCGTTGGCCAGCCGGTTGACGCAGAGAAGCCTTAGGTGCGGGATGTTGTAGATGTTGGACATGACCAGTAGGCCGGCCACGTCGGACAGATCTGTTGTGGCGTCGCTGTCGGCTTCTGATGTCCCGTGTATGCTGTCCGTGTACAGGTACAGGAGGAATGCCTTCACGACGGAATAGGGTTCGGGGATGTGCATCTTCTTGGTGTGGAATTCCGCCATCTGCGCGTTGTAGAGCCGTGCGAAATGCGGCCACCGCGCCTGCAGGATGAGCTTGTGTACGTGGATGGGCTGTGAGGTTGGCGCATCGGACGCTAGCCAGCCTTGGTCGCGCTCTGACGATTCAAATCGAGACAGGCCCGAGCTCAGAGGGTCGTCCTCGACATGATCTTCTGCAAGAGCCGTGATGATAAAGTCAGTGCCGCTGCCCGATTCCGGCGGCTGGTTGAAGAGCTTGGCCAGATCTGAACCCAGGCCTTGCGATGGCTGATCAGCAGCCCTGGTCAGAGCCGAGGGCCTGGATTCTGTTCGGGGTTCCGGCGTCATATGGTTTCCGAGGAAGCCATATCTGCGGAGGTCGATCTCCATGATGTCGCTGCACAATGTGTTAGTGAGCTGCAGCTACCAAAAAGATCCATGTTCGCGCTAATGGAACCAAAAGTTTTTTTTTTCTTTTTTCTTTTTTTTTTATTAGAGCCTCACCTGAGATACTCTTCGTAGCCGTTCGGGCCTAGGTCGGCGGACGCAGGATCAGTTGGGCACCCAAGCAACCAGGCCTTGGTGCCATCCTCATTCATTGTGCAGTAATGCCATCGGTATCCTGCCTTGAAGATCTCGCGTCCCTCTGCAAGCTTCTGCCACCGCAACGTGTTGAGATCCAGAGCTGAAAGAGAGCATTCCCTCGGCGTGATTGTTGGAGCAGGAGTGACAAAATCCAGCAGCATGCCTGATGAATACTGATGATAATGAATGCCCGACCCTTGAGACGGAATCGATTGTCCGAACATGAATTTGACGGCAGAGATGGAGCCGGGCGCCATCGGAGCGTAGGATTTGAGCTGAAAGGAGGGTGGGTTCACCTGTGCTGTCCTCGAGTTGGCGGCATATCCAGAGGATCCTACAATGGGAGTGGAAGCCATCGTATACGGAGGGCGAGGAGAACCGCTTACTCTGCTCACAATGGCGTTTCGATCCAACATGCCTATATGGGGGCGAAGGTCGAACTCCGGACAACCTTTCAAGTCCAGCCACCAAAGATCACTGATCTTGTCCATATCTTCGCTTAGGCCGCCAAATACCCAAACACGGTCGCCCCAGATATAGGCGGAATGATCAAATCGTCCGACGAACCGCCATGCCTTGGACCAGGTAAAAGTTTTGAGATCTAGGTAGCAAATGTCGTCTAGAACGTAGTTGTCCTGCCCGGTGATGCCACCAATGATGAACAGCCTGTCTTCATGCAGCACCGCGGCATGTCGAGCCCGACCTTTCGGGATCGGCCCTGATACTTGCGGCTGCGTCCAATGCGCCGTTTTGAAGTCGAAGACGATCAGGTCGGATAGGTATGTTCGGTGCTCGTTCTCGCCGCCAAAAACCAGCAGTTTATCTCCATGATATAATGTAGCCGTGTGTCCTGCGATGTTGAAGAAGATGAGTCAGCTATGGCCGCCTAGACGGTGCAAGGTGAGGAGCGAGGTCGATCATTACCCATTCGCACCCCAGGAATATCGCCGTAATTGTCAACGAGACTCCACTGATGACTCGTGAGGTCGAGCCGAAGCACATGATTGTAGACTTCGTCGGTGTACTGATCAAATCCACCAAATGCATATATTTGGTTATTGCCACAGTATGTAACAGATGCGTTCACCAAGCAGGCCGGACGTTGGCCCAGGGTGCGTGTGATTTTCGGGCGGTAGCCATCGGCAGGCCTTGCTTTGGCTGGTGAGTTCGGCATGATGTAGGTATTGTTGGAGGACGAGGCGACCGAGGTCGGCGTGGCACCGGCACCGGCACCAGGACCAGCGTTCAATGCAGACGACCCCGACGCAAGCAGGCCGGCAATAGCTTGGTTCGGCTGGGTTTGAGCACCATGAGCATGGGTTGTTGCTGGGCCGCCAAAGATGGACGATGCAGGCCCCGTTTGGCCGGGAGTCGAGGGCTGGGTCACCATGATGATCAATGGACCACTGAGGACGCAACGCAGGACCAAGTCATGTCATCTCAGCTGCAAATGCAAACCGAGCAGAGAAGTCGCATGGATGCTGCACGGCTGGTCGGAGGAACAGATGACAGATGGCGCTGGGGGTTGGGGTTGGAGGACAACACAGGAACCAAAAACAGCTGAATGCAGCAATTGATGTTTCAAGTGTACGGAGTGCTCCTGCCGGATTTGCGAGGTGCCTGGGCATCCACGCATCATCGGCCTGTCTTCAACCCCTGCATTTCTTCGGTGGACAGCCGGTCTGCTAGTCTGCCAGTCTGCCAGTCTGCCAGTCTGCCAGGGGCCGTCGGAAGGGAGGGGTGGTGGGGGGTTCGGATGGTCGATAATCCGGTCACTCATTTCTGACTTCTAGTGCCGCTGCCGTTGCCCGCCCAACGACGAGTGGGGCCCAAAGTAAATAAAAGGAATCTATGGGTGACATGCTCTCCGTCTGCCTTCTCGCTCTACACAAACCACACACCTTCATTCCGATCACCTCCAACTCCATAGTACTCCATCTTTGCTATCTATGACGCTCCTCAGCTTCATTAGTATCAGAACTTGAAAGAAATACTTGTCGAAAATTCTTCACGCCCACAAAAGGGAAAAAAAAAAAAAACTAAAAAAGGCCTTGAAAAAGTCACCCTTGTGCGAGCCATTGACTTTATCAGTGCGCCGGACATCCAGGACCCTTTTGGCCAAGAGTTTCTTGGAGCTCGGTCGATTATTTCTTTCTTGCATCATTTTTTTTTCTTTTTTTGCAGAAGAAAATTGTTCAAACTTTTTTTTTTTTTTCCATCTCCATTGATGCTCGACATTGCTTGACATCATGGCTACTGCAACTGTATCAACACCCATCAAGTCACACAAGGCACTTTTCTCCACCCGAACCGCTGGCGGACGGATGCCTCTTACCCCATCCCCTCGACAATCAGGAAATGGTCTGAACAGTTCCTCTCCCTTCTCGCCAGAGGCGAAATCCAAGGCAACATATGGAGGAAACCTTATGACACACTTGACAAGGTCTTCCACCAAGACCGCTCATCGCGAGTCGCCAAAGTCCAATATCGCCCGCAACATCTCGACACCTCGAAAGGTCCTCGAGCTGGGCGTCTCTGACTTCACACTCACTGGAACCGGCTTGAAAACGCCCGGTAGTGTCAAGTCAAAGAAGCCTTCTTTGAGACAAAAGATGAGCAAGACTACCGTCAGCTACGCTGGCGATCGCTTTATTCCCAACCGAGGTGCCAGCTCGGCAATTGCTAATGTTGGCTCGAGCAAGCTGAGCCGTGGTGAGCGGCAACGGCCGAAGAGCAACCAAGTTGACAGCTCGTCTGTCCTTTCATCGGCTGCAGATGACGCTGCCGCCGCCCTCGAGGGTTTAAGCCTCAATGACGAGGAGACTGACAACTACTCTCGACCTTCTCCGAACACCGTAGCCTACCAAGACTCCTTGGCCAACGCCTGCGGTGTCAATCTCAATACCAGAATTCTCGAGTTCAAGCCTGCACCTCCCGAGTCCTCAAAGCCAATTGACCTTCGCCAGCAGTACAATCGACCACTGAAACCTTCAGGAGCAAGCGCTGCTCAGTTTCGCCGACGAATTGCTACTGCTCCTGAACGTGTTCTCGATGCCCCGGGTCTTATTGACGATTACTATCTCAACCTGCTCGATTGGAGTTCCGGCAATCAGGTCGCCATCGGCCTGGAGCAAAGCGTCTATGTTTGGTCTGCCGACGAAGGCAGTGTCAGCTGCCTTCTTGAAAGTCCCGCTGATACCTACATTAGCAGTGTCAAGTGGTCGGATGATGGTGCCTATGTCGGCGTCGGCCTTGGAACTGGAGAGGTTCAGATTTGGGACGTGGCGGAGGAAAAGAAGATCCGCAGCATGTATGGGCACGACACTCGTGTTGGCGTCATGGGCTGGAGCAAGCATATTCTCTCAACAGGCGCTCGAAGCGGTCTCGTCTTCAATAATGACGTGCGTATTGCTGAGCACAAAGTTGCCGAGCTGATCTCGCACACGTCTGAGGTCTGCGGCCTGGAATGGCGATCCGATGGCGCCCAGCTTGCTACTGGCGGAAATGACAACCTTGTCTCCATCTGGGATGCCCGCTCCTTGTCCGTTCCCAAGTTCACCAAGACCAACCACAAGGCTGCTGTCAAGGCTCTGGCGTGGTGCCCCTGGAACATGAACTTGTTGGCCACGGGAGGTGGTTCCTACGATCGTCACATCCATTTCTGGAACTCTACCTCTGGTGCCCGAGTAAACAGCATCGACACGGGCTCTCAAGTAACTTCGCTTCGCTGGAGCCCTCACCACCGTGAGATTGTCAGTTCCAGTGGCTTTCCTGACAATTCTCTCAGCATCTGGAGTTACCCGACCCTGGTCCGCAACGTGGAGATCCCAGCTCACGAAAGCCGAGTTCTGCACAGCTGCCTCAGCCCGGATGGACAGATGCTGGCGACTGCTGCTGCTGATGAAAGTCTGAAGTTCTGGAAGATTTTCGAGAAGAAGGCTGGCACTGCTGCCGCTACTGGTGGATCAGGAGCGTCAGGCAAGGCGGCCGCGGTCAAGCACATGACAATTCGCTAAAAGTGGAGGTCATGCCGTTACCAAGATGTCGAGCGGTAGGTACAGACTGTTCCATTTACTCGTCAATTTACAGCGTGGGCAATCAATTCCAAGCGTGGCGTCTCGGAGTTTGCAAGCTTTACCCTTTTCAGCACGTGGCACGAAAGCGCTTCTCCACGCACGAATGAATCGGAACGGAACGGACGGTATTGACAGACGACTCACGCACAACCTGATGTTTTGGGTCAACATGCATTCTACTCGAGTAGTGTTTAGGGAAGGATGGATCTGTCTGGGTGGGCAAGTTGGTTTTTAAATTAGAAAGATATAAGTTTGCAAAAGGGCAATCAGATCAGAAATGTCAAGAGTATGGTGTTTTGATTTAGAAGACGTGTTATCGTGCGTGGGCGCCTGTGATGATGATGTGACGTTGTGACGTTGGAAGAAGTTGTACGTTGCAGTTTCCTCGGGTTGTGGTAATTGCACTGTGCAGTGCAAGCAAGCCTCGGCCAACAAAGCAAAATGCTGAGTAAGCAGTGTTCGGTTGCGGAGGCGGGTTACAAACTCCAAATCCACTTGGGCGGCGCAACTTTACCCAGTTGCATCCACCACCAAAAGGGTCAGGACGAAAGTGTCGGCGCTTCACTCCCTCGCAGCTCCCACCGCTACAGCTCCCAGAAGCACTCGAGAGAGCTGGCTTATGGCTCGACGTGGATATTCTATTATTATTTACCCCCTCGAGAAAGTAGGGTCTACCAAGTGTCTGTTTTAAAAGAATATCCTTGTCCCAGTTGAGGCGTTTCGTTTTCATTGGAGCACCGCGCGTGGCAGGCCGCTTTGACAGCCGAATTCTGCAACGCCTGACGACACAACTGCGCTTCGTTGGCGAACCAAAGAGACGGTGCTGGCCTGTGTGATTCGCAAGGACCATTCCACAAGTTTGATAGCGGCACTGAGGGACCAACCGACTGTCGCACGCGCACGCTATCAGTGCGACAAACGAATCGTCATCATGTCGAATCAGGCGGTGGGCACGGTCTACCAGACCATCATCGACGAGGTGATCAATACATCTCGGGTTGACTTTGAGGAAAGTGGGGTGGAAGAGAGCGTCTTGGAGGAGCTGCGTCAGGTAGGTTTCTCGAATTCTTGTCTGCTCTAGGCCTGGACCCCGGACCTGTTCGAACTTGCATACATACATATATGATGATGCGAAGGAGTTGCAAGGACGGGCGAGATTTGTCATTGCAACGTCAAACATACATGCTCACCCATCCTGGAGTGTGCCATGCCACGCCATGCATGCCATGCCGCAAGGGGAGTGCGGGTTCGGGTTCGGGTTCGAGTTCGGGTTCGATTTCATCCATCAAGCCATGAAGTCACCAAGACAAATATCTTTGCCGCGCAGAAGGATGCGCCCCCGCAAGTGCGAGCAGCGCATTCCCAGGCGTGCAGTGCATCCTCTGACGACGCTTTCATATGCCAAGTGGCGAAGGAGGCTTTGGTGACACAGAGACGCACAGTGGCGGAAGAAGCGGAGAGACGTGCGGTGCGGTTGTGGTTGTCCAGATGGGCAAAAGAGACGGGCAGCCCAGGGCTATATGGGCTGAATGGGCCTTTTTTTTTGAAAAAAAAAAAAAAAAAAACAAATGTCGCCGCCCCCTTGTCCCTGCTTGTCTGGTGCACCGCCCGCTCTCTCCGCCCACCCAGCCAGGCAGGCATTCACTGATACAATCGATTGATCCCTCAAGGGTAACCACATTCCTCCTCGCCACGTGCCGCCCCATTGAGCTGCGTCTTGAATACTTTGAAGTTCCAACAACCACATTCACTCGCCGTTTCTTTGATTTTCCTAGGCTAACTGACACACCTCTACAGGGATGGCAAAAGAAGCTCTCCCAACTTGACGTGGCTCGGTTTCCTTGGGATCCCAAGCCTGAGGCTGCCCCGCCAGTTCAATCTCCTCCGCAACCATCGCCGGCGGCACCAGCCCTATCCACGACTCAAGCTCCGTTTTCACCAAGTCTATCCCTGCCTGGCATCACTGCAGGCTCCAATGGTGAGAATGGTGCGCAATCAGATCAGGGGTTCATCAAGCAGGAAGGCGAAATAAAGCCAGAAGCTGCTTTGCAATCAGCCATGCCAGCTCTGCCAAGTTTCAACGGCAACGATAACAAAGCCAGCCTGGCAGCCAATCGAGCCGCACAGCAGTTGCACGCCCAGTACGGCAATCGCGCAGCAGGCTCGATTAACGCCCTACACGCCGGCCAACAGCCACAACCGCAGACGCAGACGCAGACGCAGACGCAGACGCAGAATTCACAATCGTCCCCGCCCCAAGTACCGGGCGCCTCAAGCGTCAGCAACGGCCAAACCGACGGCGCGGGTGACGACAAAGACTACGAGGGAATCCTCATGCAGCGCTGTGCAGAAGGGACACTGAACGAGCTCGGGGGTGTAGAAGTCGACCGTATGCTCCATGGCCAGATTGCCGCACGGGCCAAAGCCATGGAGGGAGGAGGCCTCATGGTGCCCCTCAGGGAAGCTACCCGACATACTGGTCCTTCTTCAACACGACGCAAGGGGAAGGGTGTCGCAGGTTACGACGGTGGAGACGACGAAGACGACATCGACGACGAAGATGCCATCAACTCTGACCTGGATGATCCGGAAGACGAGCATGACGATGACGAAGTTGATGACGAGGGACTGGGACATATCATGCTGTGCATGTATGACAAGGTTCAGCGCGTCAAGAACAAGTGGTACGTATCAGATCCGATTAAACCCCGATTCCTGCAACCCCCCCAATCCTCTTTACGACATTGAGCTCATCGGCATCGGAATAGGAAATGTACGCTCAAGGATGGCGTACTCACCGTCAACGGCAAAGAATACGTCTTCCACAAAGCAACAGGTGAATACGAGTGGTAAATTAAGAACGCTGCGTTTTCCTTTCAAAAAATAAAAAGTTTCAAAAAGAAAAAAAAGTTTTCCTCTAAAATGAAAACCATCAAATCTGGTCATTCGAATCGGCGGCTCAGTGGCGGGACACCACAACCCATCTTTGCTTAATCCATTCACGAGTCCCACCCCAGCACGGGGTACAACGAGTGTCGCCTACATTGAAACAGGCAGATGACCCCCTTTTATGGGGTCGTCTTGAAAATCTTTAACTTGCTAGGCGTCTCGTTGCATTTTGTACAGTAAATCCCCCTCTTTCGTAGTAACATGGACACGTTGCTTCTGAATCATTCTGACGCACACGAGTCGCACGGTGCTGCGTACAGCGCAGCATTTCACATTGAACGTCGGATGCCGGACTCGGAAGATGTAGGTGCTCGCGCTGCCCTTTCCCGCAATGACGTGAAGCACGTTTGTAATCCCGTTCAAGTTATTGGGTTTGCTACGGCGCGTACACCACGGAGAGCAGCGGGGACGGATCGCCAGCGGTCCGAATGCCAGCTAATGTACTTCATGAATCAAGAGGACCGTCTCGCGAGGAAATCTCCGCCCTGGCAGTTATCAACGCCAGACGAAATTATGCAGCCCGACCCGCAGCCCGACCCGACAGTCTGGTTCGGCCAATGGCAGACTGGCCCACGTACAGGGGTGCGCGCCTGCCAACCAACAGTCAGTTTCCGGGCAAAAACAGCTTGGGGTTTGGCGGCGACGTGTTGGCACGGGTTGCGCAGTTCACGCCCTTCAACAGGGGAGGACAGGACCTCGGCTGTCCGGAACGTGCCACCGTGCTCTATATCCTCTCACCATTTGCGCTGACTCGTCCCTTGATCGACGATGCTGGTCACTGTACTTCTATTTGGACGGCACAGCATGAAAGCAAACTTTACAAATCCCGATTTGCCATTGCGAGCTGCTCAACATTGGCCATCTTGCTCTTGTGTGAAGCAGCTGGAGTTGCTCCCGTCCAGGTATACATTCGCACTTTTAGGCGCAGCAGCTCAAGATGTATGTACTCGCATTCTTCTGTAGACCTCTCCGTACTGCATGCCAACCGCTACAGATGGATTGTGTGTGGGGTCCAGCATCCTGGAAATACTGAACACCCTGGTGTATATTTATTTTGCACATGCTGCCTTGCCCTGTCCTTGTCCTTGTCCTTGTCCTTGTCCGTGTCTCCCAGGCAACCAGTTAATTCTCCAACGGCTGCGTAAATCAGATCCTGGGGCTGTATGTGGTGTATCAGTATCCATCTCGCGATGTAATTTCTCTGTGCAAGGGGTAGCCCACGTCCTTGTTACCTTCGTATTACTTTTCGCCGCTGGACCATCAAGTATGTGCCCAGTCGGCTGATGGACACGAGTTGACAACCAGATCGCGTACACATCCAACACCGTGGTTAAAGACATGATCGAACAAGCCTCTCAACCTGAGAGCGTACGGATAGTTGCAGAAATTTCCATATGCAAAAGGCGAACTGCGAATCATTTTGGCGTCCCCCCCCCCCCCCCCCTTTTTTTTTTTTTTTCGCACAAAATACGGGGCGTCGAATGCCGTCTGAGCTAACTTTCGTTTCTGTTCATCCCCGCTGTTCTGTGGGCGGGATATGCGTAGACATCAGCGGGTAAGAATGCGGTAATTACTAGCGGAGCTGGTCTGAGGGCCTGACGTCTTAGCCCCTCTTCTAGCCCAGATATCAACTGTGCATCAACTGTGCATCCTAGATGCAATATCGAGCCGGCAGATAAACCTCCGCCTACCCTTGGTCTGCTGCTGTATTGGTCGCTGAGGCGATGGCTGGCATTATAATCCACATTGTCGCTTCCTAGCCCCCACGCCAACGGAGGCGGTGGTGTTCGTGGAAAGAACATACTGGACAGATTTCATTCTCCAAGTTCCAGCTGGTATCATCTATCCAATCGTACTTCTTTGTGCTGCCCAAGCATCACAATCATCGACTGCTCCCTTTCTCCACCTGCTGAAGAGACGAGCCGAACCCCATCCAACCCCTGCTGACTCAACTGGACGGATGGGACCTGGCTAGAGGGTTCGTGAGGTCCCTGCGTTCCGTCAACTTTGCGCCATGATCGTCTTGAATAGGCCGCTGGGTCGTAGATGGGCTGCACCTGCAAGTACCTTGGCCTGTGTCCCACACTGGTGGCCCGTACTATGTGGAACAATCTTGAGCGCTTTGCTTGCCACATGTCGGCCAGATCAGAAAAAATCCGTCTTGCGTCTCACTCATCTTTATCTGGATTTGGGAAGCGGATAGAAGCACTGTTATTTATTCCGATTTGCCAGAACCGTTTCGACAACAAGGTAAGCCATGGCGTAGACTAGTCCATGTCTTCATGATTGCGGATGGTCATTGATGAGGGCCCCAACATGAATTCCCCTGAGCAGCGTCTAAGCAGACAGCAACGCGCAGGGCCCTTTTGTCGGAGCCCTACGTTGACTTCGGGCATGATTATTCTGTCTGGCTGTAGAGCACCGCGCAAGTCACAATTGACAAGAAGTGACGCAGAGGCGGAAAGAAGCGCAGTCGTTGAGGTACGGTGTTATTCGTGTTGGCACTAACGCCGCACGATGTTCGGCATGGTTGGCTCTCTCACGGTGGACTAAGTCAGATTGATGGTTCACCGTTCCGTCTGAACAATTCTCTGGGCCAGGCAAGAATTGTGTGGCAATTCGTGACGAAATGAGATTGTGCCTGCGAATGACTTTAGGCAAATAACTCAGACTGAGTATCAAATATGCACGAATTACAGAATAAGGCCTATGAGGTCCTGTGAAGGCAGACGGCGTGCTGGAGCCTTCCAAGCGTGGGCAAAAGGTGTGGAAATACTTGAATTCTATACGGCCTTCTGGTACAGAGAAATTGCTGCTTGAGATTTCGGTGAAGTTGCGAATGCCCTTGATAATATGCCCTTGGCTGCAGATCAAATCAAATTTGACTTCTTAACCATGATCTCGCGTTGCAGTGGATAAAGCGGATCGCAGCGTCAAGAAAAGCTCACGGTTGGCCACGCTCGGAGCTCTTGCATGCAAATATATGAGGCGCAAACGTGAAGCTAGGCTCGAGTGACATGTCCGCTTGGGATTTGCGGCTTTAAATATGAAGAGGTCGGCCCCGTATTCCCCCGTAAACGGCAAGAAAATCGTCTAGCATTCCGACGACGGTCGTAACGACATTAATTTAGACAGCCCGCCATCAACCTCGGAGATTAACGCGCTGTATGACCGCAGGCTAATGAGCGAACTCGATGATCCCGACCAACAAGAGGTTTTTGGAAGAACTGACGTCTTAGCTGCACCAGCCGCTGGTGACGGAGTTGTAGTCTTCGAGGAGAAAATGTATGCATCTGTAGGGTCAAATACCATGACCACCAACTAACTGGAAGCGCAAATCACCATGTAATCGTAATGCCTGCAGCCACATCTGGACCAGCCCTCTTCCCCAGTCGCATAGCCTTTTTCGTTACCTGGGCCTTTGGTCCAAGTAAAGATCCCAAGTGATCTTTAAAGATGTGCGGCATTTAAATGCTGAGGAAATCACTGTGTTGGTGCTTACCAGGGGCTGTCACTGCCCACTTCGTTGTTGGTGCTGAGAATCGGATTAAACTGACCGCCGCGCGCGCAAGTTATTATTGGGGGCGGCTTGCGGAGACATAGCAGGTCGCGGGGGAGAAGAAAGAAAGAAAAATGGAAAAAGAAATTCGCCGACGCCGATTCGGAAATGTGAAGCCGGTTAAGGCAGGAGTAGTTTGCTGGTAGCCGCCTTTCTTGTCAGAGCTTGCGACTTCGTGCATGGACGGGCAGCCCTAGCAAACAACACAGCTTGTATAATATACCCCATCTCAATTTCAAAATTTTTGTTCGACACGCAGGATTTATCGGATGATGGGTTGTCACACGCTCCGATGGTTAACATGCTCTGGCAAGTGCCTGTCTTCGTATGTGAAAAGTGAGGTAATAATGCCGACTGCGGACCACGGGCCTCTAATATCATGCCGCCGGGAAGTTGTCCATCTGTAAAGCTGAAGATAAAGTACATATTCGCAATGCGGTAGAGATTGCCAGTGACGAACCTTGACGGGATATCAGATAAGACACATTTCTCTGTATGTAGAAACGCCATGACGCGATGCGATCTAATTCGTTGGGCCACTGGTGTGGCAGCTAGAGCTTCACTCATTCACACGAAGAGTGACCTTGTACGGAGCAGTACCGCCACCGGGATCGCACGAGGTGGGGACTGTTGTTGTGTCAGCATTGTACTGTATGTTGGATTGTCTCGGTCGCCATATTACTCGAAATGGTGTTCCTGCCTTGGTTCCCTTGACTTGACAATAACCGGAAATGCTAGTATATCCATGTGCTTGTAGCACGGGGGTTCCAGCTCATCGCAGGTGCAGCAGTGATTTTGGCGTCATGAGCTGTCATGCCCGGTACGGGCTGCTTAAGCGGCCGCAGCCATCTCCACCAGTCAATGCCATCTCATCATGTTAGCCCTGCTACCGGCCGTTGGGGAAAACAGAGAGCATAATACGCCACGGCGGAACCGCCACGAGTTCACATGACAGCGGTGGAGGTGATCGGCGGTTAGCCCGGTTTTGAGCCTAGAAACAAGCACAGCGATTGACTTTTCGGCGTTCACTCTATATGCCGCCAGTAGACTGACAATCTCAAGGATGGTCGGCTGACTTGGATGTTTCTTCGCCCCGTATCAGAACTGAGTTTATCTTCGTGTGTCATTAGGCTGGAAGAAATGGCCACTTGCAAAATAGGCCGGCCACATTCTGGCACCCAAAGCCCATCGATTCGATTTGCTTTGCTCCTCATCGGCCCGTTCGCGTCATGGCCTTGGTAGGTGGATTCATGGTTTTTCATCGTCATGGATTTCTGAAATGTGTTCAGACGTTGCAGGCGAGAGAGCTTTAGGACATCATTAGACAACACTAGGAATAGAAGGGCTGGTTGATAATTTCATGAACGAGAATGCGAGAATGCGAGAACCACAATAAAATGGCAAAAGTGAAAGTCGTGTGAATTCGGTAGATTGAGCAGAGGGGAGTGAATAAGCGGAATCTGTTATGCATGCACAGGGCAGGGCAGGGCAGGGCAGGAGCGTGGAGGCTCCTGCCTCCATTAAGCGTTCCTGACGGGACAGTCAGTGTACCGAGTACGGAGTACGGAATAGTCGGAGTGCAATTCGCCAAGGCCAAAGGGACCAGGCGCGACTCTGTGTTCGTCTGGCTGCACACTGAAATGCAGCCAGATGGGATTCAAAAGAGCATTCGCTAAGCTTCACATCTGCAGCGTGGAGAGTTATGAGGTGGCCGACAGAGTATATAAAATGACATAAATGGAACTCGTTTCCTTGCAAAGCCAAGTAATACATAGAAATTGCATGAAGCTGCATGTCGGCAGTAATTAGCATGAACCAGATATACACACCGGCTCCGTACATAAGGTACAAAGTAGATAGGTACCTAGGAGGCAACACATCAGGCACCTACCTATAGTACATACTGCACTTAGTACACACGGGTCAAGTCTTATGCAACCCCACAGCAGATATAGATGGCTCCTAGGCACAGGTGCCAGTTCGGGTGCAGAGAAAGAGGGAGAGGATATGAGATAGCCGCAATAGAGAGAGAGAGCCTGTCACACACCCTCGGCTTGGTTTTCATTTTGATTAGATGCGTTCGATGATTGTCTGTCAGCTCTGTCGACATTCGTCCATAATAGACGACTCGTCTAGGCGCTTCCTTCGAAACAAGGCCAAGAAAAATAAACGGCTTTCGTTCTTGCCAAGCTCCACCTGCCCGCGTCCCCACAGCAAGGTGGAGTCCTCAGTTTCGTGCCCAAGAGAGGTTAGTAACTCAACAAGTGAGAGGCTAGACATACAGGAGGACGACACCAAAAGGGAAAAATAATCAGATTGTCATATCATCATGGGCAAAAAACGGGGTGTGGAAAATGGCTCTTTTTTTTTTGTTTTTTTTTTTTTTTTTTTCAGGAGTTATTTGCGACGAGACACATATTCGGTTGTGCGCTGCCCACTCGGTGCACCTACTGCTAGTCATCCCCTACGTCACTTGCAGATTGACCAATCTCCGCTTTTCGATGTCTGCTGCCGCGGATTTGATTTCTACTTGTTTTTTCACATGACCCGCCAGAGCCGGTGCACAGAAAATGCCGAGACAAAGGAGGGGCTGAATGGTCTACTGGTGGGCCTACCTCTCTGTGCCTTGAACGTGCACGATCTTTATCTGGGCGAAGCTGTGATGACAACAAGCAACGGGTGTGACAGTGTGCCACCTCTGCGGCGAAAACGAAATGTTTCGGTGGTGGAGGGGTCAGGGCAGAGCATGAACCACGAACGCAGGACCACGGGAGTGTGCTTTGGGTCAAACGGTGGGCCAGGGGGGCGAGAACAGGGCTGGCCATCCCATGGCACCCATGACACCCATGGCACCCATGACTAGGCGGGCGGGCGGGAGAGCGGGCAAGCGAGGATGGCTTGCTTTTCCCTTCTCACTAGCAGGGATATTGGACCATGAACACTGCCCTGCCGTTGTTTGGACATTTGGACTCGTCGTTTTGTATAAGTAAATAAATAAATAAAGCCAGCCTACCTACCAGCCTACCTACCAGCCTACCTACCTACCTACCTACCTACCTACCTACCTACCTACCTACCTACCTAGGTATGGTCAGTTGGTCAAAGCTTGCCAGCAGACTGGAGGCAGCATGAATGTGATATGTTGTGTTGTTGTACACGTCACGAAAGAAGCTTCAGTCCCGACCATGGACATGGGCCAGGACAAGACAGCCAGCATCCCGAAGCAGAACGAGCTCAAGACAAGGTCAGGACCTTGGACAAGGACCTTGGTGGCGCAGCGAATAATGATATTCGAGTTGTCGTGCGCACGAAATTGTGACACAGGTCTGCATCGTCATCATCCCTTTCAAGGTCACAGACTACCGTCCCGCGCCCGAGCGGTTCTTGGTGACACGGACGTGACTCCCAAGTAGAGTTCTATCACTATGTCTGTAATTTTCTGTCATAACGAGGGCTCTTGTTTCTATACCTAGTAGCTTCTTGGCCAATCTGATAAGGAGGGAAACAGTACCTACATATGTACCTGATACCTGGACCTTGATAAAGGTACCACGAACTTTGAGGCTCCAAGGTGATGGCCAGTAATAACCGTACTTGCGTCATGTTGATGGAAACTGCTGCGTCGCTGGTGACAGCTAGTAATAGAACTCTAACGTAAGAGTTACAAACTGTCATTCATACAAGCCAGTCAGAGTCGTCATTCATCAGGCGCGATGATACCTAAGTGCAGCAACCAAAGTTTTATGCCAAAGTGGAGCCCGCCACCTGGTGGTGGCCGGCGCCTATCAATAAGTGATAAGCAGCAGCGTGTGTAACGACCAGAGGTGGTCGGACTATGGAGGAGCTGAGGAGCTGAGGAGCTGAAGAGCTGAGACTCGGGGCTCGGGCTCGGGCTCGGGCTCGGGCTCGGGCTCAGACGCAGACGCAGACGCAGACGCAGACGCATGCCTAGGACCGAGGTGGATCAGCACAAGGACATGGGCAACAAAAGAGATTGCGGTTTGGACTTCCATGGAGCTCTCTGGCTGTTGGTTATACAAGCTTTTTGCACGTACTTGATTGTCAATGACCTCTTGCCGCAGAATCTGCCACGACCACAAAGGTCATCATCGCTGGCCAATGCCGCCTTCGAGCGAGGGTGTGGTCGGTACCTGAACGGATCGCAGCTTCTTTGCCACCATCACTGATCGTTCCTTCCCCTCTGGCCAGTTTGGGCTTAACAACTCCGCCGAGGAAAGTCCATCCCATGGCCCCCTTTACTCGACTCTGGCCAGGCCAGACCAGACCAGACTGTCCGACCTTTCTTCAGACCTTTTTCTTCATTACCGTGTCATGCCGTCGCTATGGCCTCGCCCTAGCATCACCACTAGCCCCGGCATGCTGCTCCAGTCCACCGAATTTGTTGTCAATTGACCGCCCTACCTTTGCCGTTGTTTGTTGTCTGTGAGACCTCTCTTGTCATGCCACAAGCTCGCTCGGCCCGTGGCTTGCTTCTCTGGCTCCAGCTCGTTGGACAAAGAACGCATTGGGTTTTGCACACCTTCCACGAACTGCCCACAAACTCGTCTTGTGCCTCGACACTGCACATGCACGTCTTCGGAAACGAACGGAAGCAGAGGAGGTGCCAGCTTGAATAAGCCCGCCCGTTCAGTGACCAGAACTATAACATTTGACCCGAACCACGCCGCAACATGCCATGGTGTGGCATGCCATCACACACCAGAGAGAGCAGCACAACCGCAATCACACCACACAGCAAGCAGGCCTCTTTTCGGCCAACCCTTGGACAGGATACTTTGCCGCCTCCCAACGAAATGGCCTGCTGCTCGATCCGCACGCCCGTTGCTACTGGCCTGCATTATTATTATTATCATCGTTATTATTAATAATACGGCGTGGGTATCAGAGCCAGCGAGGCAGAGGCAGAGGCAGACTCAAAAGTCTTGGAAAAGCAGCCCCTGGGCCTTGGGCCCCCATGGAAGCCCCGTACCTTCCATCGTCCATCGTTGTTAATGGCACTGCCCGCTGCTGTACTCCCCTACACCACCCCTCTGGTGGATTCACTCCCCACGGTCCGGGGTTTCGACTCAACTAGCTTCTCTGTTGTCGCCCATTGTGGCGCCCGTTGTCCACACACACTCATACGGTTGCTCGCTCGCACGCCCAGTGTAGTGCAGTCCTAGGCGCCTGGCTGGCCGGCGCTGGCATCAGCGCAGGTCTTGGTGGCCTTTCAATTTGCAACCTCGCGTCGCCTTGCCAGGCCGGGACATGCGTCAAGAACGCACACATCGACCGAAAATAAAAATAAAAAAAAGGTACCACACCTCTCGTCATACCTGTGGTGCATACCTCTCTTTGCTGTTCGAATGACCGTCTCTTCAAATTTTACGAATATAAGAAACAACGAAGACACGACATCCCTCTGACCTTCTCGACTCTCTTTTCTCCACTGCCAAGCAACCATCCTCTTAGTAGCGCTTTCAATAAGTCACACACGATTTCCGCCCCCATACAAGGCACGCATTGCAAGATCTTGGGACTTTTCAACAATCTCAAATTTGATCATTCCCCGCTCTTTATTGTTATGATTCTACCACTTTGAGGTGATCTCTTTTTTCTTGCTCAATTTGGAATTTCGTCGACAATTTTATTGAGGAGATTTTGGGATCCAGCCTTGCATCTTTCAGTTCCAGCTTTTTGGCTATAACACTGTCCACTCCCTGTACCAGCGCCAGTTTCAATTTTCAAGTAAGAGTGTTCAGCTCGACTTGTAAGTGTTTTAACAACACCTGTTGAAACAAAGATTTTTGGTGTTACAGATTTTGGGACTGGGTAAAAGAACAGTCGAATACTTTGCAGTTGACTTGTTCCCAAGATACTTGTTGAACCATAACAACTAAAAGCTTCTCTTCGACCTCGGCCACGGCAAGATCATGTGAGTAACAAATTCTCAGTCAAGAATCAACATTGCACCTTGTTTCCGGCGTTCACAAACCTACTTTTTTTCTCCACGATTATGTGCCTATTACAGCACATCACGTCTGTCTGCCCTCCGAAATCAACAAGGCTGGGGTAGAAATCCAGATCCAAGTACACATCATCCGTGGCTGTAATTGACAGGCGGGCACCAACTGATTGACAGTCTGGAAAAGGACCCAGGCCCACTTGCTCTATCCTTGCCCAGCCCATTCCAATAGACATCTCACCGGTTCGGTTAGCTCTCGTCACAACAAGTCTTTGTCTTTTGTCTCACTGTCTTACCAAAGATGTGAATACCGTGCATTCCGTAGCTTAGCTTGGGCGGGCGCACAAGCTGGGTCTCTGCTCATTTTATATGAGGCAATGACTCTCGACACATCTCTTATTCCCCTCATCATCCGTCTTATCATTTGACTTTTGCCAAACATATTGACTATCAGCCACTGAGCTGGAAGGAATTTAGTTATTTCTTAGTTCTAACTAACGAAATCAAAAAGACAGGACATAAACCCCATCAGCTGTCTACTTTCTCTTGGTCTCATGTTGAACCCCGTTGTCTAGTCCTCTTTGCCTGACAACACGCTTCGATATGTCTCAAAGCACGTGAGTCGCCGCTTTCAGTCTTAATGCGCATTGAATAGCCATGATGTATTTTCATCGACTAACTCAACACCTGTGCAGGGAGTCTGGGTCCGTGCCATCTCTTCAAGGGTACTGGGCTTATAACCGATTCTACGGCGCCTCCAAGGAAGGAAGATATCTCTGTCCTATTGATAGGGTAAGGCATTTCTCCCAAGTGCACGATGCAACAAAACCGTTTTGAATTTCCGACTTATAAAAAACTTCCAGGAAGAAATCGACAGAATGGACATTTTCCACAAAGTCTTCCTTTTGGCTAGGGACGGGGCCCTCTTTGCTGCACCGCTGAATCTAACCCGGACTAAACCGCTTCGAATACTGGATCTCGGCACCGGCTCTGGGATTTGGTCCATCACTGTAGCAGAACAGTATGTCATTTATTATCCACACGATCTTCTCGTAACATGCTAATTTTGGTGGTTCAGAACTGCTGTGCCGCCGCATATCATGGCTGTGGATCTGCATAAAATCCAGCCGGCCCTGTATGTCAAATCTAGCCTCCTGCGTTTCCCCAGACTGTGAGCTAAGTGAGTAATAGTATCCCTGTGGGCATGACTACTTTTCAATTCGATATCGAGGAAAGATCATGGAGATCCATGCCGAGAGATTGCGACTTGGTGCACTTGCGGATGCTTTACGGCAGTATCCACACTGACAAGTGGGCAGACATATACCGCAACTCCAACAAGTAAGACTATGTTTCCCATATATGAGTGGGAGCAGCGGGAGACAGTTTAAGTACAGGAACTGACGAATTGCAGACACTTATTGCCAGGACACGGGTATATTGAGCACGTTGAAATCGACTGGGAACCGGGGTGGGAAGGAAGCGAGGTACCGCGTAATTCCTCACTCCATGAGTGGTCTCAGCTTCTACTTGAAGGCTTGGCTCGTTTCAATCGAAATGCCAGGGTAGATCCAGCAGAGGTTCGGCTAACTATGATGAGGGCCGGCTTTGTCGACATCAGACACGAGGCCATCAGATGCTACGTGAATCCATGGTCTTCAGACCGCAAGGAGAAAGAGATTGGACGATGGTTCAATCTGGGCTTGTCTCATGGCCTGGAGGCAATGAGCTTTAGGCCCATGTGTGAAATGCTGGGCATGACGCAGGAGCAAGTTGTAGAGCTTTGTGGCAGGGTGAAGGAAGAGATATGCGTGTTGCGCTGTCACGCTTACCTGACCATGTGAGTTGATTACGAGTCACAATTGCCACAGGCTCACGCCTGGTATGGGACGAGGCTAATTCGGGGCATCCTTAGGCATATTTGGTCAGGGAGGAGGCCATTCATATAACAAGATGTGGTCCTCCCTTGAGCATTCGACATGACGGCTGGTAGAGGTATGGGCCGATCTTGGATGCGACCTACAAGCGAGAGCGATGAGTGCTATACCAACGGCAGTCATGAAGTGCAAGCCCGCACTGTTCAACAGCAGGCGTCTTGCGTCCAAACCCCAAGCATGATTCACATTTAAGAAAGATTTGCCTTTTTTTTTTTTTTTTTTCGTCCTTTCGTTTGACGCTTTTTGGTTCCAAAGGTTCTCGTTTTATCTACAAGATGACGCCATGCGAGGAGGTGCTCTCGCGGGATGGTATGATTTATGCAAGTGACGAAGCGATGAGCAGGGAAGCAAAGTAGACCTGGACCGGCGTTTGCAATTGAATCTACTGTTTTCTTGTTATTCTTTTATCTCGGCACTGCTCCCCTTTTCCCCAATCTCATTTCTCTGTTGCAATCGCTTAGACTCTCACGCACGTGTACGACGGATAATATTTGTTGTTTTCTCTTCTCTTCGTATGATACCCTACTTTTAAAACGTGGCGATGTGCATGCACGATTTGTCTAGACTTCGCTCACGTAAGGTTTCATTCTTCAGCACGGGGAGAAGTACGATAGCCAGGTAGTGAGTGGCGATCAATATACGAAGCATGTACGGAGTATTCAGCTCACTGCGAACTGCCTAGTCTGTTTTATGCTCAACTTTGTTCAGCAAGAGGAACAAACACAGAGATAATGGTGGCATCGGGTTGTTTGGAGAAAGGCAGGGCAGGTCATCCGACTCGAGGAAGATGAAGGCTGAAGAGTAGAACACACATGTTGTGGTTAGTGAGCCGCGAGAGGGAAGGGAGTGAAGGGAAGGGAGCGAGAAATCGAATCGGATGATGCGACGGCGAAGAATTTTAACGGAATGGTACTCGGTAGTTTTTGTTGGTACGTCGGCGTAGCGAAGAGCAAGGATGATTGAGTCGATGAGGAGAAGGGTGGCCTAGTGTAGAAGATGCCAAGAGAAAGCGAGGCAGGTTCTGGTGGTCCTGGGTGGAGGAGGAGGAGAGCAGGTACTGTAATTATGCCTGTACGTAATTGGTACTGAGAAATTATGTACCTTGGGTACGTAGAGTGTGTAGAGTGTGAGGAGTGTGTAGATTGGTACGTAGCTAGGTGGTTATGCCTATCCACGTAACAAAAGAAGAAGGAGAAGAAAGAAACAGTTTCTAGAATAGAACAAGGCAGAAGATGTACTCGAATGCGAATGTAGCAAGAGGCTGGTTTCTTTTCTTTTTTTTCTTTTTTTCTTTTTTTCTTTTTTTCTTTTTTTTTTTTTTGTGGGATCGATTGATAATAGATGCATGTTGCAGTTCTGCATCCATCCCATCCTCCACGTCGCATTGGTGAGGGGGGTACGCACGTGCATTAGCCGTGGCTCGAAGCATAGTAGCGACATAGGTTTCGCCGCGTCGGCCGCGCCACTGCGCACGGACCATGGTGTGCACCATGTATGCACTAGCAACTTACCACGATTCTTGCTGCCATCCTCCGTCATCTAATCTAGCCGCGACAGAGGAGGACGATGCTTGTGCACTGACGCTCACCACGCCTGCCCTCACCGAGAAAAGCATGCGTAGTACGTACGTGACATGGCGCGATTTCCATCCAGTGACGTGACCTGGCCTAGATGTCGGTTCTCTGGTATTTTTTTTTTTCTCCCGGAAGTGGGGGGTGCAGCGGCTGACAGATTTTCGTGCGCGTTCGGGTCGGAGAAGTACGGGAAAGCCGGCTGGCCTTGCGGTGTACTTGGCCGGTAGTCGGCTGCGGGTGCTAGCTTCGCTTCTCGTGGCGTTGTGCTCGACTACCTTGATCCCAGCCTGGTGGCGGGCCTTTCGTCTCGTCGAGGCTATCGGTTGGTTCTGGCTTCGTGACGGCGTGGCTGTAGGCTCGGCCGCCATGTCGCTTGCACCGCCATCGTCTTTGTCTAGCTCATGTATTATTTACGGGCTTGGGAAGCATCGCGGAGTCGTTGTTGCATCTCTGGCTGGTCACGGGCAAAGACGGAGTATCTGCTGCCTTTTGCCATTTGTCTAGCCTTTCCCCCATCCTCATTTGGCTGCTGCCTGCCTCGTGGTAAATGCATCTGATATACAATGTTACAAGGGAAATTTTCTTTTACAAACTCATGGTGATGCCGACACCGTCCGAGTGTGCTCCTTCGCACCGACTAAGAGAACTCCCCTCCGTTGCTGTCATCCCTCAGCTCTACATCTGAGCCTGGCGAGACCTCCAGTCTAATTACTACTCTCGCGCCTTCCTATAATTTTGTACTCCCCAATTCCACCCACTTTTTGTCCCATCTTCACCGGCAAAGCAATGGCGAGTAAAAGCTCATCCCGCCAGCCATCGATCCGTATGGCTACTCGTCTACCACAGCGTCGCGCTTCACATACGCTTTAGTGGTGGGCACCGGTCTCTCCGCGGTATCCGACAATCTTGAAACGGCCAATCATCTCGCCGACGGTGAAGAATCCAAGACACTCGGCAGCAATAACGCCTCCAGCGACAAGCTGGGCGTTGCTGAGGTTACGGGCCTGCTGGAGCAGCTGCTGGGGAGACTGGAGCAGAGTGCGGTTTTGGACAGACTTCCACAGGTTCTGATAGACGCTCTGGAAGGTGGCGACGGAGCTGTCAAGATGGATTCATTAGCCAAAAAGTTCCACAAACGACTGTCTGCTACTTTACCACCACGTACGGCGGGTTCATCTTCCGGCTCTGGAACACCAGCTTTGCCACCTCAGCGGCAACCTTGGAGTAGTATACGACCAAGGGCGTTTGGCCTGCGCAGAGAAGAGGGGGGGGAAGGGGGGAGTGCATTAGTGATTGGTTTCCTATTTCATGCTTCAACGCCTTCTATTGCTGCTTCGTTCCTCTTCGCAATGAGCTCGGATGGGATACACTCACGCTCGGCAAAGGCAATCAAGCGACCGGTCCGGCCACCCATCTTGCTCAGGGCATTGCCAACTCCTCGTGCGGCGCCGGCGATGGCGGGACCGGCAGCGCTTGTCACCCGTGACAAGCCCTGCTGCGCCTTGGATACGGTGTTCTTGGCGGCTTCGGTGGCCTTGTTGCCAGCGGTGCTCTCGAAGCGGCGAGAGGTCATCCGCAGAGCCGGCGAGCGGACCAAGGGGCGGGCAAGCGTCATAGCCATGGCGTGGCGTGGTGTGGTGTGGTGAGGTGTCGAGTCGGGCAAGTACGTGAGCGAGAAACGGCGGTGGGTTGGAAGATGACAATCCAGACAGAAGATTCGAGACTGAGACGGTGTGATACTTTTCGGTGCGAATTGAGGGCACTGACGTGGAGGGCAATTGATGGATGGGTCCTTGCTGGTCTTGATCGGCCGTTCTGCTGAGGGAGAAAAAAAAAAAGCTCGGGAGAATTCGCGAGGTGGGTCCCAGGTAGTTGACGGACAGGACGGTGGTTGGCGGATACGATACCACACTAGTCCGTTTTGGGATGCGCCATCTCAGGCACCATGCATGCCTGTCTGACTTCAGACAGAGCTCTGGTTGAAGGAGCCAACATCCAACCAACTTCACGCCAGCAACTCGCAACAACCGCTACTTCATGCTCTCTCATCTGGGAAACGAGAACCAAGTATTGCAATTTCTTAATTCCTTTACGCTATGCCCTCTGTGCGCCTATTGCAGAATGTATATTCAAAAATTGACGACCCATCCATCTCGCCAACGTCCTTCCATGATGACCTCTGTCCGCCAATTTTTTTTTTTTTACACACTGCAAATTACTACTCCAGACTCTGAATCTGAACCTTGATGGCTCCGCTCTTGGGGTCTGCCGACGTCTCGAAAGCCTTCAGTGCATCCTCGAGCTTGAATCTGTGCGTCACTAATTTCGACATATCAATCACTCCGCTCTCGACAAGACGGATGGCTCGAGGCCAGGTATTGCAGTACCGGTACTGGAGTTGAATATCTACTTCGCGCACGCTGGCGCGCATGAAAGCAATGTTGATCTCGTTCTTGCCGACGCCGATGATGAAGACCTTGCCGCCAAATCTGGTAGCCCAGATGGCCGCGTTAATGCTGCTCTCCACACCGGTGCATTCCATGGTCAAGACAGGCTCTATGCCGCCAAACGACTCGACAATGGCCTTGGCCGTGTCCTCGGGCGACAAAGCTCGCTCGACCTTGTGGGTGACGACCCTGGGGCAGATCTCCTTGGCAAAGGCAAGACGACTTTCAGAAATGTCAGAAATGACAAGTGAGCTAGCACCACCGGCGGCGCAGCAGAGCAAGGTGATTAGTCCGATCGGTCCAGCTCCGCAAATCAGGACGGGATCACCCAGCTGCATCTTGGCCCGTTGCATTCCCGCAAGTGCTACGCTCAGCGGCTCAAGCATTGAGCCGTTCTCGTACGACATGTTGCCGATTTTGTGACACCAGACAGCGGGGTGGTTGACATATCGACGCAACAAACCGTCCACCGGCGGTGTCGACAGGAACTGGACGTTCTCGCATCCGTTGTATCTTCCCGTCAGGCAAGGCTCACACGCATTGCAGATGATGTTGGGCTCGACCGCCACACGATCGCCGACCTTGAGGCTTGTAACGGAAGGGTGTACAGCAATAACGTCACCTGCCGACTCATGGCCAAGAATGTGATTTCCCGTCACCACCATGGGACCAATACATCCGGCATGCCAGAAATGGACGTCAGACCTAATGCCGCGTTAGCTCTGCGTCGCCGCCAAATTTTCCCTTTACCACCAGTTTCCCACTCCTGTAGCAGCAGCAGCAGCAGCAGCAGCAGCAGTAGTACCACCACCACCACCACCACCACCACCAACCCTCCGAAAGCGCGCAATCGGAAAACGAAGCCTTATAAAAAAAAAGAAAAAAAAACTCCTTCTTACCCGCAAATTCCCGTGCTACGGATAGCAACAGTGACCTCCCCTGGCTTCAATTCGGATCCCGCGGCAACGCTCTCGGCGCTGGGCTCGGCGGCATCAACCCATAAGTCATGTTTGGGGTTGGTGAAGACGCCAATGTTTGGCTTCAAAGTCGTCTTGGGGCCGGTATTTTCAGCACCAATGACGGCTGCAGGGGCCATGTTATGGAAGCAGGGAGGGAAAAGTGACGTTATAAGATATGCAAAACACGTCGATGATCGGGATCTGCTGCTGACGAGGTATTTCAAGGGAGGGAATTCAAGGAAGCAACAAGGGCAAGATGGCGCAACAGTCTGTTCAATTTAAGCAAAGGCGCCGATGTCTGCCAAGGCTTAAAGACAAAAAAAAAAAAAGCCAGCACCAGGGCGTAATTGCCTGATGACCTCCCTCTAGCGGTAACCTTTATTCAGAATGAGGTTCGGTCAATGCCCCTGCTCGCTCTCGGCGGGTTGAAGGTGGCAGCTCTCGAGAGCGACCATGCAAAATGCACTATGTTGCACAATGTGGGGGTTTTAGCTCATCGAAGCGACCTTTACAGCAACTTTGCGACGGACGGCGGCCGTCTTCTCGGACATTTGTCTGCCGCACCAATCACAGGACCCTTCGGTGTGGAAGGACAGGACTGTAGGGAAATTTTGCAATTCCCTTTTGTTGCAAGGCGTCACAAGGCCACGCCACCCCCCCCCCCCCTCCTTTTGGAGCTCCAGTCGGTACCCATTGCTTTTTAGCCTGTTGAGGAGCGAAGACGACGAAGACGACGACGACGACGACGACGACGACGACGAGGTGGGAAGAACCAAATAGCGCTCGCGGGCAGTGATTGTGATTGCGATTGTAATGGTACTGGGGACTGGGACGTCTCTGTGGATGAGGGCAGCAACAAAAATAATTNAAAAAAAAAAAAAAA
>JFZS01000338.1:0-26556 GCA_000709145.1 Balansia obtecta B249 | reverse complement strand
TTTTTGCGCATTGTACGTACCGTCATGCTGACCTCTCCATCTCCTCCTCTCTCACCAGGCAATGCGGACGGACTCGGCGAGACGCGCAAGAAGGAACTGGTCAAGAGCGCCATGCACCTCGGGCTACGGGACGAGGACGACGTCTTTGTCGTGGACAACCCGTACGTTGCGGACCGAGGGAGAAGAAGAAGAAGAAAACGAAAAGCTGGCGACAGGCTATTCTCCGTCTCATCTTTGCTAACTCCCGTCCCTTCCCCCCCCCCCCTCTCCCCTTTCCCCCGTTATCCAGGACCGACTTCCCCGACTCCATGACGACGACATGGGATCAAGACCGGATCGCGACGCTCCTCTGCAGCGCCTTCGCGCCCCAGCTCGCCCGCCAGCGCGTCGACGATGCGGCCCGGCCCACGGCCAACATCGACGTCCTCATCACCTTTGACGCCCGCGGCGTGTCGTCGCACCCGAACCACGTCGCGCTCTACCACGGCGCCCGCGCCTTCGTCTCCGCCCTCATGCGCCGCAAGCCCGGCTGGGCCTGTCCCGTCGACCTCTACACCCTCACCTCGGTCAGCCTGCCGAGGAAGTACTCGGCCTTCCTCGACGTCTTCCCGACCATGGCCTCCTGGGCCGCCGTCCGCCACCACGACAAGGCCCATCCCGCCGCCCTCGTCCTCATGAACCAGCTCGTCGGGCCCGCCGCCCTGCCCACCGCCTGGGCCGCCATGACGACCGCCCACAGGAGCCAGATGGTCTGGTTCCGCTACCTCTGGATCCTCTTCAGCAGGTACATGGTCATGAACGACCTGCGGCTGGAAAAGGTGCAATGACGGGTCCCGAGCAGCAAGGAGTGCTATACCACACTTGCTACATCTAGTCGTATTTTTTGCTTGCAGCGCGTTTTAGACATGTCTCATCATTTCTTCACCGAAAACGCATGTACAATAGGGACCGGTGGCGGCGACGCCCCCCTCCCCCCAAGATTCACATGGTCAGGCAATGGGGAAACTAACTCTCTAGCATGCGCCTTTGGAGCCAAACTGGGCGACTTGCGAGTTTTATCAACCAGTTACATTTGCAAGTTTCTGCTAGACATGGCCCGTAATACAAGATTTAGCCTATAATACAGAATTTGAAAAAAAAAAAAAAAAAACAACGCTTCATGTACGATATAAACGCCCTAAATGCCACGAAAAAAAAAAAAAGAAAAAAGAAAAAAGAAACCATCATCTTTAAAAACTTCGCTTCCTCTTGTCATCTGACCTGTGGAAGAAGCTGCTTACGCTCGCTCCCGAGGCCCCTGCGTACGGACCGAGCAGCGCCCCCAGCGGGTTCGAGTGCTTCTTCTTGCCGCCCGAGGACGTCGGTGGCGGCCCCGTGCTGTTCGGCCGCGGTGGCATCGCCGGTGGCAGTGTCCATCCCAGAGCGCCCGATGCACAAGGATGATTCTGACTCGGCCGCGGCGGTAGCGCCGGGGAAGCCTGGACGCCGTACTGCTTGCGAAGCCGCTCCGTCTCCTTCTCAACCTCGGCTTCTCGCCTGCGACGCTCCCTCTCTTCCCGCTCGAGCATCTTGCGGATCCGGTCCTGTTCCTCCCGGTCTCGCTTCTCGCGTGCCAGTCTGTTTTCCTCCTCTACCATGGCCTGCAGTCTCTTGGTCTCGGCATCTACTTGCGCCTGACTGGTGCCGGATGTGGATGTGGGGGAATTGGGGCCGCCGGGGCGTGCTGCTGGCGTCTGGGTCATGGTCTGTGGTATCGACTGCTGATACTGATGCTGATGCTGATGCTGCTGCAATGATGACGACGCCGTTGATGCGCTCTGTACGGGACCACCACTACCACCACCACCTGCCGTGTTGAAGGGATTGTGCTTTGGAACAAGATACAGGTCCCGCACGACCTCGGCGCTCAGTATCAGAGCCACTTCAAGCCCTTTGCGGTCCTCAACTTCCACCCTCGCCATGTTGGGCTCGTAAATCGTCACGACGCTCCCGTTCTTGGCCGCTCGGAACAGCGCCACCGTGATATCAGGTTCCTTGCTCTTCTTGCCGCCTATGCTCCGGCCCGACATGTAACACGACATGTCCCTGCTCAACCGGCCGTCTCTCTTCCACCGAAACATGACCTTGGGCGCCAGTTCAGATATCGCCGGCGTGCTGTCCTTGTCGATCTCGCTCGCGCTGGGAACCTTGAAGCTGCGCTCCGGAACCTCAAACTCCCACGTCTCCGATTTGCCCCAGCTGCCGTGGTGGTGCTTGACGGTGATGACCTGGTCCGGGTTGTACAGCATTATGTTGAAGGCCTCGGGCGCTGGAGCTCCGTTCTGGGCGCGAAGCTCTGCGGCAGAAAGCGTCGGCTGTGTCCGTTCCGGCCGCACCAGGACTTCGGCGTAGATGACTGATGTGCAGCGGACGTCGAGCAGGCCCAGCGCATACTGGTTGCGCGACTCGGACGGCGGAGGGCGCTTGAGCAGATACTCGGGCGACGGCTCGGACCCGTTGTGCGTCAAATACAAGATGGTGTTGAGCGGGTTCTCGGCAGACGGCTGATGGGTGAAGGTCGGAAGGCTTGCGTCGAGCATGGCTTCTTCTCCCCCTTTATCTATCCCCTTTCCTCTCTTCTATTTATTCTGTATAGGAGGGAACGATGGTTGGCAGCGGGTGCTAGTTGGCGTCTATTGACAGCCTTGATGGGTTGTCGTCGAGCGCATGAATGCAAGTGCGTCCGATGAGCAAAAAAAAAAAAACGATGGCAGCACCGGGTTGGAAATACGGTGAAATGCAGAAACAGGACGGGCTTATGAAGGCCTGAAATTGATGACACTGACAGACTGCGATGCGTTCAGGATGAAGATGGAAGCATAATGGCGGGAGCTTTGTCTGAAGTGACAAGTGACGCGCAAACCTGGTCAGTCTTCCGTCTTGGCTGCGCCACCCAAAGGATGTCGGCACCTAGAGGCTGTGCAACACCTGTCTGCAGCTGCAGGTCAGCGAGACTTTCCGCCCCACAGGCACAAATCTTGCAGCTTGTGGCAAGATCGCACAGATCGACAGCAGTCAAGACTGGCCTCCCTCAGATAAGAGGCACGAGTTTGCGTCAAATGCTCCGTTGTAAAGGTCGAGTGTAGTCTCCAAATGTACAAAAAAAAAAAAAAAAAAGCCAGTCGTGCAACTCATTCAAGATCCCTCCATCCAACGCCATGCCAAAAAAAAAAAAAAAAACCATACGACATGTCCGCCATCGTCTAATTAAAGTCCATCCGCCTATTATGCCCAACCCAACAACGATCGGGCCTCACATTAGATTAACAAGAAAAGCAAGCCACACATGATTTCCATTTCTTTCCCTCACGAGGTCTGCCCTCTCCGAAACCGATCCCATCTTATTCGGACATGACTTCTCCCGGCGGCCAGCGTCTCGCTCGCTCGAGGCTGTGCCGACTCTGTCGCTGCTCTGGCCGCTGACCCGTCCGCCTGCTCTTCTTGCCGGGCTCGTCTCTCCGCCTCCAGTCTCTGCTGCCTCCTTCGCTGCCGTCTGTACTGCCTGCGTCGGCCGAAACATGGGACCCAGCAGCAGAGCGCTCCGCCGAGGATGATGCCCATGGCCACGCCCAAGAGGAAGCCGCGTACGACCCTTTCGCCGCTGGAGCCACTGGTTATCAGCTGCACGATCCTATCCCCCAGGCTGAACTCTGAAAGCCCGTCCGGCGAAGTGCCCCATGATGTCAGCGTGGGAAGCGAGTACGTCGTCGGAGAGTATGTTGTGAGCACCAAAGTTGCATCGAGCGTCGGGCTGGGTGTTGGCGGGGGGGTTGAAGTCGAGTTGAGGCCTGCCGCGATGCTGTTCGTGATGCTGTTCGCGATGCTGTTCGCGATGCTGTTCGCGATGCTGCTGGTCATTTCCTCGGCATGTATGCTGCTGCCGACCATGGCCATTGCCATCGCTGCCGGCTGCGTCGACTCTTGTGGGCTCTGCTGCGAGTAAGACGTCGTCGTCGTCGTCGTCGTCGTCGTCGTCGTCTTCGTCTTCACCTAGTAGAATGTGATTGGAAACCGTTCCCAACCGCGTATATCTCGTTACCGCAAAAAGGAAACACGGGTGCAACGGTCGACAGCCTTTGGATTCGGTGACGATGGCCCAACGTCCCCGCCCATGCCGTTAGAAGCGAGCAACGGTTCCAGCCGCGCCGACGGAACACGCAGCGCAATTTTGAAAGGTCCTCCGCAGGTCTCGCCTGGCCATAGACGGCTTCGAGAATGTCTGCGCGGTGCTCACTGTCGATTTGCCAAGTGGCAAAGACGGGATCAAACTGCCTCGAGGCGTGAGCCAGAAGAAGACTCGGCTGCAGCGTGCAAGGCGGCGGAGCACGGCGTAAAAAAAAAAATAAAAAAAAAAGTCTGGAGTGCGGTCATGCAGATAAATGCGTCACCATGGCTTTGAATCTCGTGCTTTGAGAGGGGGGCCGGCCACTGAAAGAGGCTCGTTTCCATGTGTGTCCCATGTCCCATGTGTCGGCACTAGGTTATTCTGTAGTGAGTGGTTAGGACGGCGGTTGGTTGGTTTGTTTGGTGGGCGCTGGTGTTCCCCCGCCCCCCCCCCGCGTGCACGGCCGACAACACAACTCTCTAGCGTCCTTGGCTCCCGGATCGCCTCAACGCCCCGCCGCCTCGCCGGAAACTAGCCTGGCCCGCTGCACGCACAGTGGGCGCTCGCGTACGTGTAGGGGCCCTCGTGTACAAGGGCAGATTTTGTCCGTTCCGAGATTCAAAAAGTCCGACCTTCCGTCTTTCAACTGATTCGTCCAAACAAAACGACTTTCAGATGGCTTTATCCAGCCTTCACTTGCTTCCTCGGTCGACCCATGTCACACCATCATCTGGTAGCCGTCTCCAGTCATGTCCGATGCGCACAAGAAACGAGCACATCAAAGAAAGGCCTGTGCAACTTGTTCGGTTTTACGGAGACATGCCAAGGAATACAGTCCTGTCATAGACTCTGGTAACCTCTCTTGTAGACTACAAAACCTCGCCGTCGCTTATCCCTCCTTGGACTCCTTGTCTCTAGATCGTCGTCCCTGCTAAAGAGACATGAATGGTTCTTTGACCACCGAATAAGCCAATCCCAATTAGGTTTTTCCATCTGCAAAGTGTCATAAAGAAAGCAGATACCCCGAACTAAAAAGCAAAACAAAACAATCGACATCATCGTCGTTGGTCAGCCTATCCGAACGCCTTTTCTCGTAACCTATTTTGGAAGGGAAAAAAAAAAAGTTATATCCAAGCATTTTTCGTACCGTCGCCATAAATAAGAATAAGAGCTGAGTGCGAAGATTAGGATGATAGGTATGCAAGAGATGTGTTGGTATTGCCCAAAAGAAAGAGAGGGAGAAAGAAACAAATCTTGGCATGGGAGACAAGATGGATGATAAGCATAGAGTCGTCAGTGCGCATGCATATTGGTCATCACAAAGCAACTTTTCCGAGCCTTGGCCATATATCGGAATACTAGGTGGCTCCTTTTTTTTTTCTTTCTTTTCTCCTGTGTCGGACGACAATTGGACTGGCAATCGCTGTCAGCATGAGCCGGGCCAGAGCAGGAGAGAGTATCCCTTGGGTCATGATGTGATGGTGAATGCATTCCATCCCGATATGCTTGCGTCTGCTGCCCATGGCGCTTCAAGACGGCCCACCATGAACATGACACTGAGCTCCAAGGCGCGTCATCTCTGCCCGTCTCAAATGATGCCACCTGGGGGATCATATCCTGTCGAGGCGCCCCTAGCGTTGGCTATACCAGCACTGCCGGGCTCGCCATCGACTTGGGCGTTTGTTGTTTTCCGCAGCATGAACATTGGCTTCTTGCCTTCTTTGTCAAGTTGCTTAAACAAGATTAAGGGTTTCTCGTCCAAGGCCAAGCATCTTTCTTGGTCCCCGTAGACGATGTACAAAGCATATTGATCCCACGGTGCATTGATTTGGTATTTTCTCAAAGCAGCAGGAAGCACTTTATAGCAAGGGTCTTCCATGCTGACGCGGAAAGACTTGAAAATCTCGACAGAAGCCCCATTGGCGCCAGGGGTTGGAGTGTCCGGCGCAGGAGTCTCACGCCGTCTTGGGGGCCCAGGAGGCACCGGCGCCTTGTCTCTTGAGCTGTAGGCTCCATGGTCCATGTCATTCATCGTGGATCGATTGGAGGCGGTGACCGTGTCGCTACGATAAGAACGGGACGCCAATGTGGCGCCGCTTGAGTAATTCTGTGTGGATGTTGGTGAAGGCATGTTCGGTGAAGGATGTGCGGACGATGTTTGACCAGTCCCATTCATGGCGGCGAGATGAGAAGATGACATGACAGCTCGTTCGGCAGCACTGGAAGGATCCAAGGTTTGCTCCGCGATTGATCTGTCGTGAATAGCTTGAGTCGGTGAGATATTCTTTGGTGTCGCGCCAATGAGAATTTTCCGTTGCGAGTATTGTCTCTTGACACCGCCGGGGCCAGATCCTGGAGGCGGCGTAGGACCGGGAGGGGATATGGTCGCTTCGAAGGAGTATCCTTGGCCCGCCGAGGCGCTGCTGACGTTCGGTAGCGGCGTCTGCTGGTCTTTGACGAGCCGCAGAGCCGGAAGCATGTCCTCCCTGAGCCTCCTGAAATCCTCAGTCATGCGCCGCAGGTCCTGTTCCAGAAGATTCATCCGCTCGTCTCGTAAGCGCAGTTGTTCAACAAGATGCTTGATATCCTTGAGTGTGGCGTTGGCGTATTGGGCCTCAGCATCAGCGGCTGCAGTCGGATCCAGCAGAAAGCTGGTTAGCACATTGGGCTGTTGCAGATGAGGGATAATCTAACAGAGTGGTATGAAGCTCTTACACAAGGGGAAATAGTGGTCGCTCTCAATAGGCACATCCTGCGCCTTCTTTACGTCGTAGACGCTTTTCAGAATGCTCAATCGATGTCCAACACTGGAGATACCCATGCTCTTGAGGTCATCGTGCTGCAAAGCAACGAGAGCTTCGCCCACGATTTCGTTTTCTATCAAGAATGAAAAGCGAAGAATGTCAGTCCAGATGATTCTGGATTATATCTTTGCAAGGGGAGGGGGGGAGTCCGGTGTTGACTGGAGGTGACGTACCGACAAACCTATCGGCGTATTGAGGAAGACCTATGGCGCTGATGAAGTCGGCACATTCTTCGGCATTCCATTCGGTAATGATGGTTTCAGGCAGTCTGTCAGCACTAGTTCGATGGCCATATGTCGTCGGTGTATGTTCTGCAGACGTCGGTGGTTCGGAATCAACAGGCGAGGCCTCAGAATCAGCGACGGGGGAACGGCCTCCCATGCTTCGCTCATACTCGTCATCAGCGTCGGATTCGGCATAGGCCGTGCCGCCGTCGAAGCTCATCATGTTGACAGGCGAGGGCACGGGTAGGTAATTTCTTGGGGGAGATGGAGATCGAGTTGGCCGGGCTGGTGTGTCTCTGGCCTGGCGTTCTCTGGCCTGGCCTATGAGAAGTTCCTCCCGTCGGGCGAGTGCATCGGTTTGTATGCCTGAACAAAGGGCAGTTGTGAGCTGGCAGGAGGTGGTGGCAGCAGGTATGTTGGGCTGAGGTGGAGGCAGGGACAGCCGGATGACAAAATGGTACAAAAATGGGTACAAAATGGGGGGAGGGGGGGGGGTGGGGGTGGTGTGGCGAGCGCTAACGAGCGGACGGCAGATGGGCGTGGCCTGAAGATGCCAGTTAGCAGTTGCTGCTAGAAGAGATCTGGTACAGATCTAGGGCGAGGGCGAGGGCGAGAGGGGATAGCTGGGGAGCTGACGGGCAGCTGGCGGGCAGCTGGCGGGCATAGGCATACACGGAACGAGAACTGTTCTTTGCGAATCCGACGACGGACGATGGGGATGGACAACGAACGATGAACGATGAACGATGAACGATGCACAATAGGCGATTGACGTTGGGCGATGGGACGTTTGATAATGGGGCAAAGAACCAGACGGTGCGAGTCCCTGGGCAAGGTAAAGTAGGTAGGCACTCAAAGGCAGAAGATGCAAAAACGACAATAAAGTCAGGAATACAAAAAAAGAGTGAAAGGATTGTGCAAGCAGCAAGCAGGCGAGGGACTAGAGTCTCCTTATTCACAGTCTCCGTCCAGGTACACCCAGGTACAACCAGGAGGTACTTGGGTCCTAATCCTAGGTTCCTAGGTTCCGACCTACCTGAGGTACCTTGGATACTTGCAGCTTGGTGCGTCGACGTGTAGCCTATAGTGGGTAGACCTTGCACAAGTGCCGTACTGCTTGGTATCGGGATACATCCGCAACCCCCCCTCCCCCCCTCCCGCGCGATGCCGGCTCAATGGCAAAAATCCTTGCCGACCTCAGGACAGATGTTTGCATTGCAGCTCTTCTCAATCTAGCTGTGTCAAAAACCAGATGCAGGTTTCCAAGGACCCGGCGTATATACATATATTCTATGCATTACTAGCTGGTGAGCAGCACATAACCTCGTCAAAGGGCAACGCCCTCATCAGCGAAATCGCCTATTCTCGTGCCTTCCTCTCCGGTCAACATCATGAGCCGCCCTGGAACACTTGCGAACAACCGGGGCCCCCTAGGGAATCAAGAGTGAAGTAGGGACTGCGCTAAAAAAAAAAACTGTCAAAGGCCTCAAAATCTACTTGCTGGCGACGAAAGCGACCGATGCCGACCGAGTTTTACATCCCTCCGTGTCGCCCATGTTGCGCGCCCAACATTCATGCTATGCTCGTGCTGTGCTTAGGAAGGCAACTTGTCACTTGAAGGACGTCGCCCTGCGAACTGCTTTGGAAAACGAAGACGCTATTTTCCCCTACACCCTCTGCAACACACTGATGTAATCAATCAAATATCGCTCAAACTCTAAAACACCCCCGCGCCTTGCCGGCATGCTGCAGACGTTCCCTTGACGCCATAAAATCCAGGCCACAATGTCCTGGCTTGAGCTATATGAACTACGTCTGGTCCGGTCGAACGAATTCCGACAAGCCCTTCTGCACCCCTGACATTCTACAGCCCTGATGCTAGCCTTGCATTGAGCTCGGCCTGTCGCCCTTGTCAAACTGCTCCTCGGGCGTGGAGCAACTATCACGGTCAAAGGCCGCAGGCGACAGCTACAGCTACAGCTACAGCCAGTCCGTCTGATTCGGGGGCCTTGACGATGCGTACTCCTCTTGGGGCCAGATGGTTGAGCATGATGAATGGTCTATTTTCGGTAAAGGAGATTTCCGGGCTTTCCCGCCGCATTTTCTCTGCCTCTTCTGCCGTGTTCGTTCGTTCCACTGCGCGCAACTAAAGGAAATCTTGTCCCGTCATATTAACCGTCTTCAACAGCTACTAACTATTGCTAGTAACAACTGATTGTGTACCATCTTCGTTGCCCTAGTTGGCCCAGGCTATCTTCGTTGCCTTTGTTGCTGTTGTTGCCCGCTACGACCTCTCCAGGCCTCCTAGGCAGCCAGGAGCAAAACACTGGCCTTGGCAATGATGTCGACGGGACCGATATCAACCAGCATGCGGGATCTGTCAAAGACCTCTCCTCCGGTACCCGGGTGTTTGTACATTGTGGAGAAGCCCTAGCCTAGTAGTTTGCCGTGACGTGGGACATGACTGGTCAGTAGATATAGGGATAGTTAAGTTCGACTCTTATCCCTATTAGTCTATTTATGACCAACATGAACTACAGCTGCAGGCCCTCAGTCAACTAGGAGCCATCCAGCGAGACCTATGTAGTGCCGAACCATCATCACAAAGGAGCTCGGCAGAAGGGTGTTACAAAGACGAACAAAGACGACTTCAATTCAATATGGCGAACAACCTAGCTACACCAGCTGTGCTGCTGCTGCTGCTGCTGCTGCTGCTGTTGATAAGGTTCTACAGAGTTCTACAAGGACGAGGGGGAATCACATGCTGTTCTACGCATCCATCCAAGACCCCCTCATCTGCCGACGTCAATATATTAACCTCCTAACCCCTGAATGATTTTACAAATCTGCTCTACAACAATGTACAGCACAACCAATCAAATCCACACTCACAGGGCTATCCCAAGACCCTACAATACCGTAGCTATTCTAAGTCATGAAGCTACAGATTTGAAGCCCGTCCCGCTCAAATATATTTTTAACTAGCGGTAAAAGTCCAGCCGCCTGTGAAAATCACCCCGTGCAATTCCGCGTACCGCAGCAAGCGTCGATCTCGCCTGTCGTGTATCTCGTAGAATCACCCAGGCGGTATCGTACATTGTTGGTTTCATCGTACAAGCCGTGGGCGCGAGTCTTTACCTGCCCATATAGCATAGATGCCCGGGGCAACGGTAGAATGCAACACTAGGCCGCAGATTCCGGAGAAAGCTCGCAGTGAAGAGCATAATTACCCAACTAGAACCTCTGTATCACGGGAAAACTAGGAACTGTTGGAACCGACAGGAGCCAGCCGGTAGTATATTTCTAGTGATTGCCTCAGCTGCGGTAGTCTATCCCTATCCCCTACTCGGTGAATCATAACATTCGTAGGACCTGATTCCAGATAAGTCCCCCCCCGTGCCATCGGGCCCCGTTCCCTCTCGACTTTCCTGTCCCACGGGCCGGGCATTCTGGTGATCCCTGACTGACGGGGATCTACATGCAGCCGTCGCTCACTTTGGCTTCAGCAACAGGAAACGTACCGGCGCAGTTTTCAGCCAGTCTGATATCAGTCCACTTGTGCGTTCCACCTTCCAGCTACTTCCATCCCGGACGTTCCGGCGGGCGATCGATTCGGGCTCTGGATCCCTTTTCGTTTGTCCCTGCCGAGTTTCCACCTCGCTTCCGTCCTGGCTGTGCGTGACTGAGCTTCAATGTTTGCCATGCGACGAGTCGGATCCAGCTTGGCCTCAGTCAGTTAGCTCGGTCGGTCAAGAGTCAAGAGGGAGACGGGGAGACGGGGAGACGGGGAGACGGGGAGACTGGCACTACGCTTGCGCGGGTTTGGGCTGGGAAAGCCACAAGGAAGCTTTGTCCCGTGCCATCTTACGCGCATCTTGTACAGATTGATCACGGTCAGGAGCAAAGAATTCAGAATCTGCGTCCGCTGTCACGTCCGCTGTCACGTCCGCTGTCACGTCCACTTCGCCGCACGGTGTAGGACTGGCATTTCCAATCGTCATTGAGCAACACCTTGATTAATGTAATTATCTCAAGCCCAACGTCCACATCTGTGTCCCATGAGGCATGATTTCTAGGTCATCAACAATTCTGTGCATGAATAATCCGTCACATTACACGTCTTCCCGTATTACCCGCCAAAACGCTCATTGCAAACTTGCTTCTCCCACCTCTCCCATTCCCACATCAGACGGAAACACCTGTTTCGTCTACTGAATAGCAAACACCACGGCATTAAAGTAGCTCGGCTAATTGGATCGACCACGGCCAGCCTAGCTTAGGTATATGACGAAGAAAAGAAGAAGAAGAAAAAGGCAAATGTATATATGTAAGTGTGTAAGTGTAAGTATGTGCGCGGTTTATGCAAATGCTGGTGATGCCGCTCCGGGTTCGAGCTCGAGAAATGGCGCCATGTAGAGCCAGACAAGAACAAAGATGATGCGTTCTCAGTGTCTTGAGACCCATAGCAAATGCTCAGCCGATTTCAGCAGAAGCAGACTCAAGTTTTTTTTTTTTTTTTTAAAAAAAAAACACCCAGTCAGTGTATCCTGTTCCCAATTACACATGCAAAACCAGCAACGTCCTGAGGCCAAAAAAAAGTCTACTATCCGCAATCCTTGCCAAATCATATATCCCCTCGTCAAGTTACCGAAGGGGGTTCTTGGCATCGCGAACGCCTGCGCGAATAACGTCCTCCAAGGCCCAGCGAGGAGGTTTGATGGGGATCCCGTTAGCCTTCCTCCATTCGTGCTCCAGTTCAGGCGCAACATCGACAGTAGGAGGGAGTGGCTCGAGTCCACCGGCAACGCCTGTCGAGAACTTGAGCTGGATGATGTCTGCAACCTCATCACAAGCAGCCAACAGTCTGTCTAGGTCGTCCTTGTTGTGGGCCGAAGAGACGCAAAAGCGAGCACGTGAGCTGATCAAAGGAGTAGCAGGGTAACCCACAACAACGACCGAGATATTACGCTTCAGCATCTCACGGCTGAAGGCAGGCATCTTTCCAGGGTTGTACAGCGTGATGGGAATGATGGGAGAGTCGTCATGGCCATACACAATGAGGCCGAGGCGCTTGAGGCCGAGGCGAAGATAGCGTGAGTTGAAGGCGATGCGCTGCAGGCGCTCCTCGCCTTGCCCAGGACACAGCTCGCCAGTGATGAGCTTCAGCGAAGCAAGAATCTGCATGAGCACGCAGGGAGCTGGGGATTCGCCATACTGTGTGCAGGCATTCGTGCTCCGTAGCTTGTCAATAATGTGCTTTTCGGCGGCGATGTAGCCGCCATTGGCGCCGAAAGACTTGGTCAGAGTGCCCATCAGGATATCCACCCGCGCAGGCTCAATGCCGAAATAGTCGCAGACACCACGGCCCCGAGGCCCCAGAGCGCCGACGGAATGGGCTTCGTCGACAAAGAGATAAAACTTGTACTTGTCCTTGAGAGCGAGGATACCAGGCAAATCGCACATGGTGCCTTCCATTGAGTAGAGGCCTTCGACAACAACCAAAATCTTCTTCCAGGGACGATGAGTACGAGGTTGACCCTGAGAAATGCTCTCGCGAAGGACTCGTTCCAGGTCCCACATGTCATTGTGCTTAAAAGACTGGATGACGGCACCGGAAAGACGGGCCCCGATGCGGATCGAAGCGTGGTTGAGTTCGTCAGAGATGATGAGGCATCCCTTGGAAGCTAGAGCTGGAAATGAGCTGGCATTGGTGACGTAACCCATGGAGAAGACCATGGCGTCGGGCTTGCCGACGAAAGCGGCAATCTCTCGTTCGACTTCCAGGGCCAAATCAGTAGTGCCGGCGTCGGCTCGCGGGCTGGCAGTGGTGACGCCATAGCGCCGAATACATTCTTCGACGGCATCGGCGCATGGACCTTCGGATTGGGCGAATCCCAGATAATTATAGGAGCTCATGTTGAGAGTCTCGGTGTAGGTGCCGGTATACTTGTAGGTGCGGTTGTTATCGTCGGACTTGCGGTCGATGAGAGTGATGTACCGTCCAGGGACGCCCACTGTAGGTCGAGCAAAGCAGTCATCCAATCGCATCTTCAGTCGTCTTGTGTAAAAGCTGTCGAAGTCATCGTTGAGGGGAGCATAGCCGTTCTGGATCTTGAGGGACTGGTAATGCTTCTTGTTCCCAAATCTCTTGCCGAAAAAATCGCAAATGTGACCGACGAGAATGAGCAATAGGTAGCTGATGTAGGTTGTGAGGAGGAAGTAATAAGGGGGCTCGTCTTCGATCGGAGGCTCTAGCGGCACGCCGTGGGATTTGCTGACGTAGAGGTGGCTGGGATGGCAGAGAGGGCCAAACTGAGCATCGGCTCGCCGCTTCTTCTCCATCTCCTCTGCCGACTTGGGCCGGAAGAGGGTGGTTGTGGGTGGTTCGGAGCTGTTGTGATCGCCGGCAACGGCGGTAGACAAGGAGATGATGGGAAGAGAAGTAGATGGAGGCGAGATGCTGGCAGGCGACCCATTGGCTTGCGCCTGCTGCTGCTGCTGCTGCTGCTGCTGTTGCTGCTGCTGGGTCACAGCCGACTGTTGCTGCTGCTGTTGCATGGCCAGCAGCGCCTGCTGGGCAGACGTATGATCTTTCGACTTGGGGCTGGACGAGAAGAATTGACTGATGCGGGTTGCTTTAGAGGTTGAGGGACGTCTTTCGCCTGTCTTTTCAGAATTTGACATGGCGGAAGAGCTCGAAAAAGGATTTGCCAGTTTGCGGGGCATGTCTCCTTATGGCTGAAGGCAAGATTTTCTGCAAATAGGCAGATGAATCAATCAGACGGCGGCCGGAACGGAAGCAACGGGCTGATGATCGAATGTGGCCGATGGCTCACCGGACTCTAGGGAGGTTGTGCTTTGCGGAAAGCGAGGTCAGTACAAAGTACAAAGTACAAAGTACAAAGGTACTTGACTGAAAGAGAGGGAAAAAAAAAACAAGTCAAAGGGAGAGGAAAAAGAAGGAAGGGAGTAAAAAAAAATCAAAATACGCAGTTAAGAAAGAACTGCGTTCTTGAATAAGGTGAGAGGGCTGGACGATTAGATGGGGAAGAAATGGTCTTTCAGCATCGTCCGTCGTATGCAAGACTTTGTCGGCTCACGGAATAATGACTAGGCCGACTAAAGTCCAAGTGCGCCATGTAAGGGAAGCTGCATCTGCGAAGTTCGGATGCTGCGGACCGGTGGCGGGAGGGCAGACCGCTGAGGCTGAGGCAGATCAGCGCAGGAGATGGATAGGGCATGGATGGGGCATGGATAGGGGGGGGGGGGAATCGCCTGTATGCCTAGGCAGGAAGGAGGTGGATGGAAAGGCGGATATATACCTTGGGTTCATACGGCCCGACGTAGGATGATTGACGCGTCTTCAAGATGGAGGCAAACTCTCGGGAAAGGTTACTCGGTACTCACTGTAAGCGTGCAATGATGACGATGGGTTGATGGTAAAGGTCAAGTTAAAGATGAGACGAGACGAAGCCACAAGCACGCGTACGGTTTGGATGCGGACCATGGAGGCGAAGGGAAGTGAGGAAGTGGAGGAAGTGGGGCACGTCGTGAGCGTGGCTCCTTTGGCGGCTTTGGTGTTTCCATATTTCCATAGTTCCATCACAAAGTAATTACAGTGGTGTACAAGCTATGCGTGGCTGGCCGTGCTTAGGACCGACCTGTGGCGACGCGCGGAGCACTCTAGCCGCCACTAATTTCACAAGTCGAAATGAGCCTGGTAGTAGTCTGTAGTCTGTACATGAATGGAGTAATTTAGACTACCTTGGCCTTGCAGATATTATTATTAGACGACGGGTCATGGGCTCATGGCACCTCCCAAGAAGGCTCTAGCATGTACATGGCGTCGCGCTATATGTCCTCGAGCTACTTCTACTTTTATCATTCATCACAAGACAGCCCGAAATCATTACGGGCATTCTTAAAAAAAAAAAAAAAAAAAAAAAAAAAGCTTGATTACAATTTTGAGCCTTGCCTCGAAAGCTTACGCGTCCGTCACTGTTACCAGAAACCTTGTTAATTGGCGCGTGTAGATAGCTTAGGTACCAGGGGCCTTAAAGTTCCGTCGCGTCGCAGATATTGCAATATTCACAGGGCATGAAACAACATGTACGTCACAAGACCCATTTTGAAGAAAGGCAAAGGGCCCCATTGCTCGGCTGATAGATGAGGCGATAGGGCCAATGTATCCGTCCAGAATAAGCTGCGAAGTATCGACGACAACACATATTGGTTGCTCGCACCAATATCCTAATACATCGCCCGCTGTTGCTGTCTATGGGAGGCAGCAGCAATGAATGGGTGGGCGAAGAGCAACTACCTGGTGTTCGACAACGGTGTGGCCCTTGCTTCGCTTCAGGTCTGTGACGTTTCGTGCATCACAATCACAGCCTGGCGAGTGCGGCGGCGTGGAAAACTGGTGGCATCGCATTACCGTGCCGGGGAGATGCCAGTCATTGCAATTTCGCACTTGACCACGTTCTGTTGTCTGGGTCTCTGATGCTTCGTGATTTCAGATGCTTCGTGATTTCAGATGCTTCGTGATTTCAGATGCTTCGTGATTTCAGATGCTTCGTGTGAAGGGAAAAACGAAGATAACAAAAAAAAAAAAAAAAAAAAGGAGAGAAAGGGAGGAAGGAGGTGGGGTCCAGACGAGATCACCAGCCCACTTTCCCTCGGTCTGTACCTTGACAAGCCGTAGCCGCTGCTCATGCGGCTTGCCCCGGGCCACATTCTTAGACTACTATGACTAAGGCAGCAGGGCGGAGGAAGCCGTGAAAAGATATCCTCCTCCCAATTGACACCTCTAGCCTTCAGCTATCTGCCCCTGGTGATGCTGCTCTAAATGGTGTAGATACTTTACACAGTTATTTGCTTATGGGTAGCAGAACCCCCACGCAAACTGCTCCGTCTTCCCCTCGTCTCTTCGTCTCTTTTCGTCTCTTCCTCTCTCGCCCTTTGGCTTCATTGCATCCTCCTCCAGCCAAGTAGGAATAAATACAAAGCCATGTTCTCGGAAACCCAAATACCATACTTGTACATGCTAATGTCCGTGTTGAAGCAGATGCGGCATTGATTCGTGGTCCCACAACCGCCCTTTGCAGCTTGTGCCCCTCCCCCGCCATCCAATTCCAACGGCAAAACGTTGCGATTCCTGCTTTTATCATCCCCCCCCCCCCCCCTCCATTACCCCCAGGGCCTCGTATAATCGTGTTGAATTTAAAAGTTCTTCTTATTATTGTGGGATATTGCCCTTCAATAAAGCAGCAGCCTGAGCCTCACAGGCAACAAAAACGATACAATGGACAAATACGCCAATGGCCATACCACCACATCTGACGAATTATGGAGGCATGCTTCTCCCAACTCGACGCCTATGTGGCAGTTTATCGAGCGCGTCAACGAGAAGCACGCATTGAACATCAATGGGTATCCCGGGCTATACAAATGGTCGATTGAACATGTCTCCTCCTTCTGGGAAGAGGTTTGGGACTTCGTCGGCATCGTGGCGTCCAACAAGGCAGATAGGGTGAGCAGGCATTACCATTATGCCGTCACAACCAAACCCATTTTTCCTTCATCGCATTCCTTCCTGTAATCACCTTCTGGAATTGACCATCATGTCCATTATCCAGGCTCTCCCGGAAAATTGTGCCATGTATCCGCGGCCCGACTTCTTCTCGTCCTCGCGCCTCAACTTTGCGGAGAATCTCCTCTTCCCTTCAACATCGACCCCAATCGATCCATCTGCTACAGCTGTCATCACCACCACAGAACGCCCAGGATATCTGAGGGAAACATCCTGGGCTGAGTTGCGGGAGGCTGTGCGCCGCTGTGCCAATTCTCTCCGCGCATCAGGCTTGAAGTCTCACGATGTGGTAGCGGGCTACGTCTCCAACCATGTGGAAGCTCTTGTAGCCATGCTGGCCGCCGCGTCTATTGGTGCCATCTGGACCGGTATCAGCCCTGACAATGGCGTCTCAGCCGTCTTAGATCGCCTCAGCCAGATCGGCCCCAAGGTCCTCTTCACAGACAATGGCACCGTATACAATGGCAAAGAATGGACTAGCACCTCCAAGACGATGGAGATTGTAAGGGAGCTAAAAAAGATCGGGCTCGAGACCGTGATCGTCATCAAAAGCATCAACTCCGATCTTGGATTGGCGGATATCAAATCCCAAGGTGTCGTCAGCATTGATTATGAATCCTTCTTGGCTAACGCATCAGGGGATGGCCTCAGGTTCGAGCAGCTACCTCCGTCCCACCCTCTCTACATTCTGTACTCCAGCGGCACGACTGGCTTGCCAAAGGCCATTGTCCACACATCACTGGGAACTTTGCTTCAGCACAAAAAGGAACATATGCTCCACTGCTCGTTGACCCCATCATCGCGCATGCTCTACTATACAACTACGTCGTGGATGATGTGGCACTGGAGCATCGGAGCTCTCGCAGTCGGAAGTACCCTTGTTCTCTATTCCGGCTCGCCATTCCGTCCCAATATGTATCTCTCTATTCCCAAGGTGCTCTCTGACCTCAGGGTGACCCATTTCGGCACATCCGCCGCCTATCTCACGACTCTCGAAGCCAACAACGTCCGACCCGTTGATGACCCGACGCTCGATCTATCTTCTCTGGAAGCAATCTACTCAACGGCCTCGCCTCTTCCTCCATCTACCTTCAATTTCGTATACGAAGCCTTCCCCCGACAAGCGAACCTCGCATCCATCACGGGAGGCACTGACATCATCTCTCTGTTCGGCGCTCCTTGCCCATTGCTCCCTGTCCGTGTAGGCCAAATACAATGCGCCGGCTTGGGCATGGACATCCGGGTTGTTGACTCGGTAACAGGAGAGGATGTGCCCGCCGGCGAGCAAGGCGACTTGGTCTGTGTGAAGCCCTTCCCCTGCCAGCCCCTGACCTTTTTGGGTCCCGATGGGGAGCGCAAGTACAAGGCTGCTTACTTTGAACGCTTCGAAAACATCTGTGGGGTCAAGGGATCGGTTTGGCATCATGGAGACTTTGTCAAAATCTCCGATGCCTCCACTGGAAGCCTGGTGATGCTCGGCCGATCAGACGGTGTCTTGAAACCGGCCGGCGTTCGTTTCGGATCTGCGGAAATCTACAACATACTCACGCGTTTCTTCGCTGCAGAAGTGGAAGATGCCATTTGCGTCGGCCGCAGAAGAGAGACTGACAAAGACGAGACGGTGTGCTTGTTTGTCGCCCTGGTTCCGGGCAAGTCTTTTACAGAGGGATTGAAAAAACAGATTGAGTCCAAGATTCGATCCGAACTAAGCCCTCGACACGTTCCTTCCGTGATTCAAGAATGCGGTGCCGGCATCCCAAAAACAGGTAATGGGAAGAAGTAAGTTTTTTTTTTTGCACTTGCGGATGAGGGTACTGCTCACTAACATGATGTTACAGGATCGAAGTTGCTGTCAAGCAGATATTGTCAGGTTTGAAGATCAAGACCAACGCTAGTGTTGCCAACCCTGAGTCACTGGAGTGGTTTAAGACTTGGGCTGAGGCAAATTGAAAATGCGATGGTAATTCTGAGAGAGTTCCAAGTTCTGTATACTTTTACAAGGTTATGGGGACTTTTTTTTTTTTTTTAGGGCTGTCGATTTGGATACGACGTAGACTACATTTACTAAACATGGCAATCATGGATGAAACAACTCTCTTGTTTAAAGGTCCGATTTTGGATCCCCTGTACAGTTCGAACGAAGTCTGGCCCTCTTTGGTTTCCCAATGGAATCAAAAGTGGTTTTGACCGACGCCAGATCAGATATGGCATCTGTGCTGCACGCCACGGCGAAATATTAGTTGGAGTTGGCGGAGTTGTCCCCGGCACACCTTCTGCTCAACGAGAGCTCAATGAGAATGCGACGAGTTGAAAGTTTCTTGTTCCAAGTGCAAGAACAACATAGAGCCCAACCGCCAATAAAGCAGTCGCGCTTAGCCTCTGGCATCACTGGTAGCAATGCGGCTGAACATGCCTCCTTGACTCCCACAATGCAATTCAAGCTGTCGCAAGGCTAGATTGTCAATTATACTGCAACCTGTAGCCCAGGGTACCGGTGTCATCTGGTCATGGTCGGTAATTTACTCGCTACTGAGTAGCCTGATGAGCGCGTAGGCATTTTGCACGAATCATGACCCGGTCCAGTGTATTGGTTGTGGCGACACGGGTGGGCTGCTGCTTATGGCGTGATTCCCGAGTAGTGTTCAAGTGAGCTGTTTTTTGTTGGCGTGATGTATCAGCAGGGCCCCTCGAGTTTAGGCTGAAGGAGAAGTGAAGAGTTTCTGTTCTGTATTCGGGACGGCGTTTATTAAGTTTTGACGGTTCAATCGCCCCAGTTACTATCGTACCCCCGGATCTTATTGCGAATGGGCTGCCCCTCGTTTCTGTGTCTTGTGGTCATTGCTGTTTGTTAAGCAACAAACTTGAAGTAGTAGGCTGTCTGCCACACCAGAGCTGGCGATAATGTAGGACTTGACAAATTGACCCCAAGTGCTCCAGAAATGAGTGATTCAAGGATCGTCAGTGGTGACATGTCTTGATATATATATATATACAGCACAGCCTGGGCTTGGCAAATTGGGGTCCCGAGGACACCTGCACCACGGCAACTTGTCGCAAAGCATCGCTGCATTCACGCATGACAATGGTCGTCCCGGTGGAGTCTTCAGCTCGGCCGAGACGCCGAGACGTTGGAGACAAACAATTGTGTGACGGAGCTTGCGCGCTGGCGGAGCTCTGGTTGTTGAGCGGGATGTTGGGGCCAGAAACAAAGTCTGCGCCAAGCATGCCTGGGTATCACGACAGCCGGCAGATGGGGAGGTTTGTCGACCGGCCGGTGCCCGCACGAGTGAAATTGCTTGGAGCTTGGTACCTGCCGGTACTTGGTGGGCGGTAGGCACCAGCAGGTGCTGGGTACGGAGTACATGGAGTACATGGAGTACATGGAGTACATGGAGTACAGGAGTACATGCAGGCAGGGACCTAATCCCTAATCCTGCACAGCAAACAGGCACCTGCCTGCCTTGGCGATGCGCTACACTCACTGGCTTGACGGCACCGCACCAGATCGCTGCCAGACGCCAGATGCCAGCTGCCAGCTGCCAGGCTACTACTAACTAGCATCTGTCTGTCTGGCCACTACATGCCTGCCTGCCCTAGCCTAGCAATGCTAGCAATGCTAGCAATGCATGCAGTGCATGCAATGCATAATGCATGCAATGCAACTCCGAGCATGTTAAATCATTATAATACTCGGCACCCTCTTTAGCTCTTAAGCTCTCTAGCCAGCTTGCCATCATCTTCCGTCGGCAGTGTCCGTGTCCACTGGCCGTCCAACCGCATCCACCGCATCCACCCCCCGTCCACTCGTCCACCTCATCCACTCATCCACTCTCTCTCTCTCTCTCTGTCTCTCTCTCTCTCTTCGTCCCTTCTCCACTCCCCTGGCCAACACTCAATCAGCCAGTCCGTCTTGCTCAAGTCCAACATTCCTCTTCCTTCGTCCTCCGCCTCTCCACACCCGTTCGACAATCTCATCGCCGGACGAGGCCCCCAAGCCCCTTTAGACCATTCCTCTAACCGACTTCCCCGCCACACCCATCCCCGCCTCGAGGCCGACGTCTGCGTCAACAGCGTCAGTCATCTGTCGTCAGTCACGATGAACTCGCAGGCGGCCAACGATGTGTCTCCCGAGGCCATGCAGGCGCGGATCCAGCAGGCGCGTCGCGAGGCCGAGACGCTCAAGGACCGCATCAAGAGGAAGAAGGATGAGCTTTCCGATACTACTCGTATGTTGCCCAATTGATGCCCATGGTGCCAGATGCAACCATCCATAAGCCATCGCGGCAACGTCGTCTCCTCTTTTTTTTTATATTTTCGAAACCCGTTTCCTTTCCCTCTCATTTATATGCCGCTCGCTCTGCTGACCCACGTTCCCTCTTCTCCTATCCAGTCCGGGTCGTCGCTCAACAGGCTCACGAGCCCATTCCGAAAAACCAGCTCATGAAAGCGAAGCGCACCCTCAAAGGTCACCTGGCCAAGATATACGCCATGCACTGGTCCACCGATCGCAGGCATCTCGTTTCCGCCTCGCAGGATGGCAAGCTCATCATCTGGGATGCCTACACAACCAACAAAGTCCACGCCATCCCCTTGCGGTCATCCTGGGTCATGACGTGCGCCTACGCTCCCAGCGGGAATTTCGTCGCCTGTGGTGGCCTCGACAACATTTGCTCCATCTATAACCTCAATCAACAGCGCGATGGGCCGACGCGTGTGGCTCGAGAACTGTCTGGTCACGCCGGTTACTTGTCCTGTTGTCGATTTATCAACGACCGCAGCATCCTGACCTCATCAGGCGACATGACGTGCATGAAGTGGGATATTGAGACAGGCCAGAAGGTCACCGAATTTGCCGACCACCTTGGAGACGTCATGAGCATCAGCCTTAACCCCACGAATCAGAACACCTTCATCTCGGGCGCATGTGATGCCTTTGCCAAACTGTGGGACATCCGAGCAGGAAAGGCCGTTCAAACATTTGCTGGCCATGAATCCGACATCAATGCCATCCAATTCTTCCCAGATGGACATTCGTTTGTGACTGGTTCCGATGATGCCACATGCAGACTGTTCGACATCCGAGCAGACAGAGAATTGAATGTTTATGGTGTATGCTTGCTCAATTTTCTTTGTTAGCTCGGATTCAGAATTCCTTGGACAGGATGCCTCTGACAAGTTTGATAATTTAGTCCGAGTCCATTCTTTGCGGCATTACCTCGGTCGCTACCTCAGTGTCTGGCCGTTTACTGTTTGCAGGCTATGATGACTTTGAGTGCAAGGTGAGAAGAGGCTTGAAAAGAAAAAAAAAAAAGAAAGAAAGAAAAAAAGTCTGCAGCCGTAACCGGTCTGTTTCCTAACAAAAGTCGCACAGGTCTGGGACGTTACCCGAGGCGAAAAAGTTGGGTCGCTTGTCGGTCACGAGAACCGTGTGAGTTGCTTGGGCGTAAGCAACGATGGCATCAGCCTATGCACAGGTTCATGGGATTCCTTGGTGAGTCCTGCCCGCTAGACCTGTCAAGGTCTGGCTGCATAGCCCCTAAAAGCTGGCGGTTTGGCTGATGAACTGCTTTAGTTAAAAATCTGGGCCTATTGAAAGAAATCCGTCCACAACGAGCCATGGATGTCTTTTTTTTTTTTTTTTTTTTTGAAATAGGCAAGCCAACAGCGCCAGTATCGCCATGACGACTTGGAGGGAAAAGATGTTGGTTCTGATGAGCATTATTATCTCTAATAATTCTCAGCAACGCGCGACCGGCGATGACACACCTCCAGCATGCGAGTACTGGCGTACGCACGACGAAGTGACGAAACCTAAACCCTCATATATACTACATCAGTCTCTTTCATATGGCAGAAGTCGTGTGCAAATCGTGAGAAAGCGCCCCCGGCCACGGCTTGAGGCGCTAATCCCGGCGGTGAACATGACTTTGATGTTTGGCGCGACGTGCGTTCGTCATCCGAGAATGGGTGCGACGGATATGATACCTCATTTCTTTGCCTTGTGCCCCATTTTATGTTACTTAGCTTTTTCTCTCCAACTGTCTGTTTCCTTTTCGACCTTTATTTTCTTGTGTTAAACTTTTGTTATATAATACAAAGAAGCCTTGCAAGGATTCTTTGCACTATATGTTTTCCGCCGACCTTGACAAAAAAATCAACTCTTGGGTTTTGATGGTGAAGCACGCGGTTGTACTACTTTTCTGGCTCTTCTGTCATGGACGGCTACCCGTTTCCTTGCGTTTCTTTGCTTTCACGTATGGTGGCTTGTTTTTGCTGAGGGTATTGGGGGCAATGTAAGGAGGGAAAGAGGTGCTACAAAAAAAAAGAAAAGAAAAGAAAAGAAAAGAAAAGCGGAAATGAGGGAGCGCAAGGCAAGTCTAGAGGCTCACCAAAAACAATTATTAAAAAGAAAAAAAAAGAAAAAGAAAAAAAAGTGTTCCTTTAGGCACCCGGGTAGCTGTGGTGGGAATGCGGAGTTGTTGTGTCAACCGTGGGTCTGGAGGAAAAGAGTTGACGAGATTATATACCGGGAACTAAACTATCTGCCCTCAAGATAATACAAAAATGATGGATTCCAAATGGGACGCGTCAGACGTGCAACGTGACTCGTCCTGGCCATGTTTACGGTAGGCAGATGACAATGTGAAATGAGTTTTGTGATGTATCGGCAGAATCGGACCCCGCGCACGGCCCGTGGTCGGGCACGACAGTCAATGTTGTTGCGTCGTCGGCATCTGACTGGGCAGACGAAACACGCCGAGCGGGCGGTGAAACGGGAAGCGCATATCATGCAGGAGGACAAGACCAGGCCAGGCCAGGCGCAGGCCAGGCAAAACCCAGGCAAAACCCAGGCCAGACCAGATGGTTAACCGGGCGGGTAGGCGGACAAGGCGCATGCGACGAGTCACGACGCACGCCTGGTGGTGGTGGTCTAAAATGTTGAGCGCTGCCTGCCTGCCTGCCTGCCTGCCTGCCTGCCTGCCTGCCTGCCTGCCTGCCTGGTTCGCAAGGTTTTGTTCTTTGTTTTTTTGTTTTTTTGTTTTTTTTTTGGTCCCAACGCAACGGCGATTATGTATGCCCTGGCTAATGTGCCACGGATATGGCCGTCTCGTATAGGATGAATTCCCTCGCGTACAAAAACGTCGCGGGGATTGCCGGCTCCTGCGACCCGAGGTTCTCGATACAAAAAAAAAGAAAAAAAAGTTGCAACGGGTGACGACGGGCAACGTAAATCTCTTGTCGCTGGCCGACCCTCGGATACGATCGATGATGGCCTCTAAGCCCTCCCTCGTGCGGCTCGGCGGGCGAGTGTGAAAGGGAACCGTGGAACGCGTCAGACGGCAGGGCAGTTGGCTGACCCCCGTTGTTGGAAAAAGGGGGAGAATTCGTTCGTTCCATCATCCATGAATGATGCCCTCCTTCTTTCATCATCCTGCCGCCCGGCTAGCCTAGGGCGTCAATGGCCAGCGCACCGTATTCAATCCCCAACATGTTGCGTTTCATCGAAACCCCTGGTTTTGCGGCACAAGGCCATTGCGCTCCGTGTCTCTCTCTCTCGGTCGACGTTCCTCTCGAGACGGTGTTTGTTCGTTCGCCCTTGAGGCTTGGCGTGCGTCGGTCGATGCTTGCTTGGGCACGCCAAGAAATTTCAGACAAAATTAAGCGACGACCAGAGCGCAGGACTCGTACCGCTTTGACGCGCTTCCGACGAGAGGTGGCAGTGCTCCACTTCTTCCAGAAACGTCATCCCATTTTCCCCTTCCCCTTCCCTCCCATCCATGCACACGCGCCGCGCGGCTGAGCCGAAGGGTAGCCCTTTATCGAGACTAAGAATCCCTGTCCAGGGTCGACTTGTACAAAAACCCAGCCGTCTTCCCAACCAAAAACCTGCTGGCCCTGGCCTTGCCTTGCCTTGCCTTTGCCTTGCCTTGCTTTCGTTCCCTCCCTTCCCACCATGGCGACAACCGCTGCCCAAGAAGAATATAACCAGCTGGTGGCCAAGAACTCTGCTCGAGAAACCCCGGCCACCCACCCGGACGACCGAGACCACCTGGGCCGTTCCTCCACCGACGAAGAACTCGACGAAGAGACGTCGTATCGAAACTCCAGGATCGAGGCCGCCATGCGCGCCCCCATGGGTGGCGCCTCGGGGCTCAAACTCCCCCCGGCGTCCTTCGACAGCGGACGGTCGACCGGCGTCAAGGGCGTCATTGCCGATGCCAGAAGTTTCGAAACGGCCCGGAAGACCAAGTGGATGGACAGGGCCGCCAAGTCGTCGGCGCGGCGGAAAAGCATACCGGGTACTACCACCGCTGGCAACGGTAGCCGGAGCAAGAGCGAGAGCGAGAGCGAGACAGAATCGGATTATTCCTGCAGCGGACGAGACTCGGATGAGGAGGCCTTTCTGCAGCAATGGCGAGAAAATCGCAGGCGGGAGCTGGAGAACGAGGCGCACAGGGCCGTTCGCACGAGACGGACGAGCCCTAGCGTGCGCATGTATGGTCGGCTGGACGAGGTCGACGCCTTGGGCTACCTGGATGCCATTGAGAAAGTCGGCAGGGAGACCAAGGTTGTCGTCTTCGTCTACGACCACGAGGTTAGTCCCCGGCCTGCTCCGTCGAGGGAGAGACGCGCGAGCTAACTGTAATCTCTCTCTCTCTCTCTCTCTCTCTCTCTCTCTCTCTGTGCAGTGCCAAGTCTCCGCCGCCGTTGAATCAGCCCTGGTGCCGCTGGTCAAATCGAATCCCACCATCCACTTCGTCAAGGTCCATTACGGGGACATGGAGCTGGACAACGCGGCAGTGCCCGCCTTGCTGGCCTACCACAACCAAGGGGACCTGTTCGCCAACCTCACCGGCATAATCGAGATGATGCCCGATGAGGACCCATACACGACGAGTTCCTTGCAGACCCTCCTGAAGAAGCACAAAGTGCTATGAAGCTCCAGGTCCAGGTCCAGGTCCAGGTCCGGCTGCCCTCTCCCTCCCCACGCCTCCGACACCACAATCTTCCCACCTCCTGGATCTGGTTGTTGTTTTTTTTTTTTTTTAGCCGACGTCTGTCCTTCTTCACAACCCACCTTGGCAAAAAACCAGGCCGATCCATCGCTCTGCATATGCATCGCTTGTAGCCTTTGTAATTCTACTGGCGTCCACCTTGTCTTGTTGTACTACAAACACTTTTTGACCCCCGGTCGACGACAAGTCAGATAAGAAGTAGGGGGACTCTTTGATTTTGCCGTGGACAACGTCATGCTTTTTTTTTTTCCTTACGTGTCTGTCCACCGTGTAACCTTTTTGTGACGAGGACCGGGTCCACCTTGAGAGATTTTGCCCACCCCCCAAAAAAAAGGTGGGGGGAAGGGAAGAGAGAGCAGGTCTCTACAGCGTTTTTTTTTTTTTTTTTCCTGAAACGGTCAGCGCGGAATGATGTATTTACGACTGCAGACTACGTCACGTCTACGGCCCTGGGAATAACTGACGTGACTATCGGTCGGGTCCCTTCTGCGCTGCTTTCCGCAGACCGCTTTGCTGGTACAAGAAAAGTAGGACCCGTTGGGAGTTTGTGGCGCAGTTACTCAAGACCTGCACATACTGCCTAGTCTGCACTATAATATACTTTGAAACCTATACTGGAACTATACTGGAACTATACAGTAGATGGAATTATATATATAATGAAAAACAAAAAAATTAGTAGAAAAATTTTAAAGGATTGTAAAGTTGATATATCCTTGGGATTTTTTTAGTAATTTTATAAAAATATACTCTAGTTTACTAAAATAAGTTAATTTGG